>CAJHQP010001509.1:0-112885 GCA_905132765.1 Moricandia arvensis
TTGCAGTAGCCGATCGAGAGATTATCAACAAACAATATGTATCAGATCCGGAACAGATGACGCCATTAGAGTGGCCCATAGAAAGATTGAGATACCTATCAATAACTGAAAACAGAGAGGTAACCGATTTTAGAATTAATATTTGAAAATTAGCCGTTAACAACGTAATCTTCTGGCAAATCTTAAAAATCGATATTAGAATCTTTAATTTTTTAATTCTTTGTGCTAATAGTGTACAACTCAAACTAATTTTTTTTTTTTTGAAACACACTCAAACTAATGGACATAGTTTTCTGTGACCAGAAAAACAAGAGAAGAAAGTAACAATAGTGGCCTTTTGCTTCTATTTTGGAAGCAGATGCAAACTTTTACAGAATCCTATTGTAACAAAGACCTTACATAAATACACTTTTGCTTATTTTATGATGTAAGAGCATCATTAGCGGTTCATTTCTCAATAGAATACCTTAAATATTTAATATTAATATCATTTATTATTTAGTTAACTTAAATAAAACAGAAAATATAATCAATTATAATGTCACACTTGGCATATGAGTAGAAGAAAGATTTTTCATAAAATGACGACTTTCTCCATTTCCTAGGAGTACTATCATTATAAAACTGTTTATTTGATAAATGTTGATACTACTCCTAAATTGGTGAAGACTATACAAGGAGCTAGATTCAAGTTACAGACTTTGAATCTGATTTTTGAAAACAAAGATGAGGTTCTTGTCTAATTAAATAATCTTCTCCTCCATTTTGTGATTAAGGAAACACATCATTAATGTTCAGTTTTATTTAGGATTACTTTCTTTCATTTGTTCCTCTCAAGAAGACAATGTAGTAATTTACAAAAAGTGAAAATTAAAGTTTTGTTTACTGGAAATAGAAAAAGAAAACCAAATAAAATAATATTAAATAATAGGTCATATGGGTTCCCACAGAGCATGGAGGTTGGGGTTTTTAATAGACTTTTGGGTTCCATGCTTGGTACGATGCATGCGGGTGTGTGTTTATGATTGTCTATATTATTTATCTTATGATGCGAAGTATATAGTGAATCACAACTCATGCATTTGCTGAACTTATGACACATTTCATCACGATTCTTAATTAAAGACTTTTGAACCGGTTCTTAAAAAAATGATGTAATCCACCACTATTTTTAGTTAAAAATATTTCTTAAAGATTCCCAATAAACATGCTCTAAAAAATTCATAAGATTGTTTCAAGATATTAGATTTGATGCATGTCACATGAGTAATATATGTTTTGGCCTAATTTATCGTTAGATCAAACTTCATAATAATTATAATGGTTTTCAGAACTAGATATTTGCCCACCCTAAACAAATAAGATAACAAACATTTGTAATCTTTCATAACTTTTTGAAAATGGATTAAAAAGTGTAAAACAAGAAGAGGCAAACATTCATTCATGAAAAAAAGATAATCACGTACATATCCTCGTTGATAAAATCTATACTCGTTGTCGATCTTACTGTGTTGACCCTCGTCCCTATATGTCAGAAAAAGATAATAAAAATCACCGAAACTATTTAAAGGACTCATGTGCTATTGTCCATCTCTGATCTGATAACACTTTATATCACTATTAAATTGTATATTTCAGAAAACACTTTATTGTAGTTTTCGTTGAACATGTTAGCAAATGATAAAAGACAAACCCTATTTCACTGGTGCAATAATATAAGCGACTCATGTTTTATTTTGCAAAAACAAAAAAAAGGTATAAGGGACACAGCTTTATGGGCAAATGGAATACTCTGTATATAGAATACTCCTATAGTCCTGTCCTAATAATTTATCCAAAAATAAACTAGTTAATGTCAATTTTATCATCCACTGGTTTCTCGGGACGCAAAACATCCCCCATAATTCCACCAGTCCGTAGAGTTAAAAATGATTTTTATTGGTAAAAGTATTCCAAGTTGGTGTATGAATAAAGTGGCAATGACAATTTCATTTATGTTTTTTGAAAAATCATGTATTATTTACTCCACTATATTGTTCCTCGAGCTATAATGCAGTGAAAGTTCAAAGCTGGCATGCATATAATAACTACTTTGGACCTAACAACTTACTATGCATTAAAACTATTTATTTGTATTTAATGTATGAAAAGAGGAATTAATAATTATAATAATAAAAAGAGCTTCTATTTATAGCACAAAAGGCCAATGGTCTTCTTCGTGTGACTTCACCACTTCCTCAATCCTCATCTCCCACAAAATGGCTCTCTCACTTCTTTCTGCCTTCATCTTTCTCCAAGTCTTTACAAATGTAAGTTATTATTCTAAACAATTCTTTTTTGATTAGTCATTTTCTAAACAAAATTATTGTTTTTGTTTTCTATTCTGTTTAACCTGAAAGACTTAGAGAAAATAGTAGTATATATCTACGCACGTTACTTGTTTGTACATTTTAACTAAACATATATTTGACTTAATCACTGAGCAGGTTGTTTTCGCTGCTTCAAATGAAGAATCCAAGGTAATATGTTTCTAACTTCTAATTTTCGCTTTGATTATTTTAAATGTATATATTAACAAAAAAAATGTGTACATTAACTACAAAGTAGTGTATATAGGCCTTTTTTGTTCAAAAAAATGTATAGGCCTTTTACTTTTTTATAAAAGAATTAAATTTAAAGTTTGCAATTTATATATAGATCTCTGTACCACCGTCTCCATCGTACAAACCATCACCGCCACTGGTTAAGCCACCCACACTCCCTACAACTCCGATTAAACCACCCACCACAACACCCCCGGTCAAACCTCCAGCCACTCCGGTTACACCAACCAAACCACCGGTTAAATCATACCCACCTCAGGCTAAACCACCCACATCACCACTTGTCAAACCACCTACGTACAAACCACCAACGATCAAACCACCCACAACACCACCGGTTCAACCACCTATGTACAAACCCCCAACGCCACTGGTTAAGCCACCCACGATCCCACCAGTCAAACCACCTACAGCGCCAGTTAAACCAACCCCAACAACACCGGTTACGACACCACCACCGGTTAAACCACCTGTGAACCCAAGCCCATCACCTCCGGTCAATGCACCACCACCTGTTAAACCACCGACACCTCGTGCCAAACCTCCGACACCACCTCCCGTTAGAACTCGGATAGGTAAAATTCAGTAACATTTTTTTGTAACAATTTAATCATTATTATTGATCGTTGATTAAAAATGTAACACTTGGATTACTGTTTTGGACGGTATAGATTGCGTGCCTTTATGTGGGACACGATGTGGCCAACACTCGAGGCAGAACGTATGTATGAGGGCGTGCGTCACGTGCTGCAACCGCTGCAAGTGCGTTCCCCCTGGCACGTACGGTAATAAGGAAAAGTGTGGAGCTTGTTACGCCAACATGAAGACACGTGGCGGCAGACTCAAGTGTCCTTAAGCCTTTGATGAACAATGGTTAATGTGAAATGGTATCATTAATTAATAATGATTTAAGAGGGAAAATGGTGCTTTCACATAAAAGCTTTTAATGCGTTTTATTTTGGTTTAGTAACTTTAAGGTGGATGGATTGTATAAGAAACCTTTTTCGTTGAATTGAGGCTTTTCTGGATTTTGTTTTGTTTCAATCAAATAAGTAATAAATAAATTTTAAGAAAAATATTGACCCAGACTTTTAGAAAGGTCTATCTTAAGCCCACACAACACTTTTTATTCGGTGGTAATATGAATTAATTTGATGGAAGAGAGACAAAACAAGATTGGAGCATAAGCATTTTAGTGTTGGGCTTTATTTGGGCCTAAACATTTTAGTGCTGAGAAACTTTTTTCCCAAATACATCTTAGATTATCCTTGATTTTCTTTGGTACATACCGATTAATGATTTAAATGGATGATATATCCACGACTATGAGAGAGTTTTTTTTTTATAACACTGAAACAAGAATTACATACTGCAACCCAAATAATCAGAAAGGAAGCAAATCAAAACCAACACAAAAAACTGAAGGTGGAAGACCCTCGGTAAACAACCCATGAAACAAATAAAGAAAGAAAGCAATTCAACACCGCACAATCACACTAAAGAGAAGAGATATCAGTAGATATCCCACTATGAGAGAGTTGGTGAACTTATTACGGGTATTTTATTGTCTGCGTGACTGATGAGCCAACGGTAAACAGATAGTCGCTGAGTTTTCTTTTTTTTTTGGACATGTCCATCCGCATTTCATAATTTATTCCAAATTGGAGTGAGAAATAAAGTTACGAGCAAAAAATAAAATAGTATTCCATATGTAATAATATTTTTATTTTT
This sequence comes from Moricandia arvensis, assembly GCA_905132765.1. Taxonomy (NCBI): domain Eukaryota; kingdom Viridiplantae; phylum Streptophyta; class Magnoliopsida; order Brassicales; family Brassicaceae; genus Moricandia; species Moricandia arvensis. Next base: position 4,335 of record CAJHQP010001509.1, read on the forward strand.
TATTCTATATTCCATTTCACACTCTATTTTTAAATAAAATAATTTATGGAGTATAGAAGAAAATGCTTTTAGTCGTTTTACTTATTTAAGTGTTCACATTGTCATGCTACTAATATTAAAATGCAAATGTGTTTATTGTATTCACCCTTGTGTCAGCGTCAACTTAATGGGAAGCGTATGCTTAACGAATCTTTGGCTTTTTATGATTCTTCCTGGAAAATGAGATGAAGGGAAGAATAATTAACATTAGTTTTTACTTTTTTTTCTTGCTTGCTGAATAAATAGATAACTATTTGGATACACATTACTTTTTTTCTTTGTGTTTTATTATTTTTAAAATGAACACTCCTTCTCATTATTAAACATCTTCTTTTGTCTGCTTTCCATCGTTTGTCTGCTTTGAACCTGTTCCTCCACAGATCTTTTCCAGCTCAACTTATGGATTTTTCTTCACTGTAAGCATATTGATTACTCCCTTTTTTTCATTCATTTTATTTGTCAGTTACTTTACCAGCCATCACTTGCAGACATTTTATTTGTTTTTTATATTGTTTTCTTGAAAAATCTTGTTTTGACTAAACTCACGGTCTTTCTTGTTTAGGAAAGGTTTTGAGCTTGGGAAGCTTGTGTTGAGCTCTGGTCTTTTACACAAATCATGGAATAAGATCTCAGAGTTACGTGCAGGACCAGGTCTAGGAATCAAGATCTTCCAAGAAACCAAATACACGCTTGTTGTTTTTGTCGCACCACCGATAAACATAACTTGCCCTTTAAGCTCTGCTTCTACACTTCTTTTTGGATCACAAGATCAAAACCCTTTTCATTTCCTCTGTTCCGAAAAGATCTCCTCCTTCTCTCTTCACAAACCTCCTTTTCAGCTATTTGTCTCTGCCTACAGAAACAATCTCCTCCACCTCAAAACAAAGGTAACTTCGAATCTTACTCATTAGCTTATACTCTCTTTTCAAAATTCTGTGTTAGAATGTAAGTCAACATGTTATGATGAGGTCAAAACCATTTCAGAATCTTGAAAGTTAGTGTCTATGCTTAAACATATCTAGTTTGTGTTTTCTCTATAGTTTCCAAGCAATGCCCGGTCAGAATATAGACAAAGAAGAACAAAGATATGTTTGTTTGTATAGAGGGTACTAATGAAAATCTTATATGAACAAGAACACAAACTTTTAGTCTAACATTATGAAAAAAATTAAGATGTTAGACCGACAGCAAGTGAATTGTAAAAGTTATATGTGTGGTTTTGCAGTTGCTCCATTTGCTTGAATCCAAGAAACCTGTGATCATCACCGGAGCTGCATTAGGAGGATCGGTCGCATCTCTCTTTACACTATGGCTTCTAGAAACAGTCGAGCCAAAACTAAAACGTCCCTTGTGCATCACATTTGGCTCACCTTTAATCGGAGACACTAAGCTCCAACAGATTCTTGAAAACTCCTTGAGAAACTCATGTTTCCTCCACGTGGCTTATGCTTCACAAACTCCCATCAACACAGAGTTCAAGCCTTTTGGAACGTTCTTGATATGTTTCGACTCAGAATGTATATGCATCGATGACCCTGAAGCCGTCATGGAGTTGCTAGGCGGTGCTAATGCGGATCATGTTGTAGATTCGATAGACTACGGCCAAGTTCTAGCTCGTTTGGATCAAACGGTGATGGAGGATACAAGACCGATGATAGATAAAGTTATAACTCGAATGGAGGAACGTGCTGAGAAGAAGAAGCTGCGTTATGACCAGCTCAAGAAACTAAACGACATTAAAATATCAATGATATATATAGAATGGTACAAAAAGAAAAGCAAGATGGGCAAGATCGGTTACTACGATAGGTTCAAGACTCATATCACGTCTAGTGCTTCACCGTTCGACATAGATATTGAGAAGCGTAAAAGAGAGGTAAATGATTACTGGAGATCACTGGTTGAAGAAGTTGAGAAGAAGCCTCAGAGTGAAAAGTCTGTTCTCAAGACAGGATCTCTCTTCTCCGGGAACAACTACAGACGTATGGTTGAACCGCTAGACATTGCTGAGTATTACCATAACGGTGGGAGAGAGTACAGAACCTATGGGAGGTCGAGACACTATGTTATGTTGGAGAAATGGTTTAAGGAGGAAAAGATAGAACCGGTTAGGTGCGTGAAGAGAGACTTGAGTGATCTTTTGACGTTTGATTCTTGTTTCTGGTCTGAAGTTGAGGAAGCTTTGATGGTGATCAAGTCGTTGAGAAGACAAGATGGTGAGAGAGAGGTGTTGCTAAGGAAGCTTGTGAAGTTTGAGGAGTACGTGTGGGAGATGATAAGAAAACGTGAGGTCTCGCCGGAGATTTTCTTGGAGAGAAGCAGTTTCATGAAGTGGTGGAAAGAGTACAAAGAGGTCATCAAAGGGTTTCATTTTTCTTCACCTTCTGACTTCACCAAGTTTATGAACACTAGGATGTACGAGAGCTATGGTCAAGCCTGCTGAAGAAGAATGATTTACTCTTTAAACGGTACTATCAAATGTTTTGAGTCGATGATTGATTTTTTTTTTTTTTTTGTATTTTATGGTGCTTATAACATTAGTAAGCAAACAATTATTCAATTTCGAGATAGCGAAAAATAAATAAAAAGAAAATGTATAACCCTTCACTGGTGGTGTTTGTTTCTGAAGGATCCACATGAGCCATGGACTCGTTGGTGAAGAGCGGTAGGGTGAAAATAGCAAATGAGCCGGTTTATGGCATCACATTGATCACAAGCGAAGAATGTGCCATCATTTCACCAAACCATAGCCTAAAATTAAAGATACATAGAGTGGAACCATTGTTTCGATGACCGTGTAAACATCATGGTTTTATTAGAAAAAATATGTTTTAGTTGTGATGAAAAGTTTGGTTTATGGGACTTGTATAATTTACAAGTAGTAAGCAAAGAGAAATAAACAGAAGCTTGTTAAGTTCTTTTTGTAGATTGTGAATGTGGTAAGACAAGACGGTGTGTGAGAGAGAGAGAGAGAGGGAGAGGTGTTGCTGAGGAAGCTCGTGAGGTTTGAAGAGCATGATATGAAAACCTGAGGTTTCACAAGAGATTTTCTTGGAGAAAAGCAGTTTCATGAATAACATAAGTAAGCGAACATTTATTTAATTTCAAAATAGCAAACTTTTTTTAACAAAAACATTAGAGAAAAAGGAAACCATTCACTGGTGTTTGTAACATCGGCCGTCACTGTGATCAAACCACATCTGCATAATTTGTAAAATCAAATTTCATATACAAAACATGACATTTGTAATGAGTTTTTCAAAAAAAAATTCTTGAGTCAGATGACATACCTCTTTCACATTTCTATATTCTGTTACTTCATTCTTTTAATATTTTCTAATATTTTCAATATATAAGACCCCCAATAGGAGTTTTCCCTGTTTTAGGAATTTTAAATGAAATTTGATACGCTACAATCTACATCACATACAAGTGACACTTGTTTAAACTAGCATGGAAGTAGCCAAACTATTATTAAAAAGAAACTAGTGTTGGTGACTTAGTATTCGTAATTAAGAGACTAGTAGTCAAGCTATCATTAAAAACAAACTAGTGTCTTCGTGTGACTTAATCTTGCTCTCAATACCTTCCCGAATAATCTCAACCACATTAAATTCATAAACACTGGTGTTTTCGATTCGAAATGGAAACTTTGGATATCCGTAACTTTATAAAAAAAATCAAATACATAAAAACGAAATAAATCATAAATATTAATATTTTTAGGAATGATATCCGATCCAATATGTTATATACATATATATATACACATATATTTATATAATTATATGTATTACTTATAATATTATATTTTATATAATTTTTACGGTGTTTTTATTTCTTATATTTATTAAATTTATTATATTATTACTAGAATTTAAAAGGTAAGTATTTTTTATTTTTAATAAAATGATAGTATTTTAATTTTATTTTTGAATTTTTAAATTTATTTTAATTTTTTTATTTAATTTCTACGGATCAAATATGATATTCGGTTAAAAGTTAAGATTTCTAAATATTTGAGAAATCGAATATTTGGGTGGTTACAAATTGAATCAGATCTGAGAATTGACTATTCGAACGAAATGGATCGGATCACAAATACCTCCAAAATTCTAGATATTCGATATGTGCTCACCCTACTAATAATCTTAATGGTTTGCAATTTTCTAACGTAGGTTTTCTTCACGACCAAAACTCCACATTGTGAGTACTGTTGATAATTTGATACGATCTAAAATTTAGTGTTTTAGGTTTTAAGAGCATGCAACACTTATTCATCATGGCTTATCGAATACATGTAAAAAACAAGTTGATATAATACTATAAGTAATACATATTTATATAATTATATGTATTACTTATAATATTATATTTTATATAATTTTTACGGTGTTTTTATTTCTTATATTTATTAAATTTATTATATTATTACTAGAATTTAAAAGGTAAATATTTTTTATTTTTTAATAAAATGATAGTATTTTAATTTTATTTTTGAATTTTTAAATTTATTTTAATTTTTTTATTTAATTTCTACGGATCAAATATGATATTCGGTTAAAAGTTAAGATTTCTAAATATTTGAGAAATCGAATATTTGGGTGGCTACAAATTGAATCAGATCTGAGAATTGACTATTCGAACGAAATGGATCGGATCACAAATACCTCCAAAATTCTAGATATTCGATATGTGCTCACCCTACTAATAATCTTAATGGTTTGCAATTTTCTAACGTAGGTTTTCTTCACGACCAAAACTCCACATTGTGAGTACTGTTGATAATTTGATACGATCTAAAATTTAGTGTTTTAGGTTTTAAGAGCATGCAACACTTATTCATCATGGCTTATCGAATACATGTAAAAAACAAGTTGATATAATATTATAAGTAATACATATTTATATAATTATATGTTTTACTTATAATATTATATTTTATATAATTTTTACGGTGTTTTTATTTTTTATATTTATTAAATTTATTATATTATTACTAGAATTTAAAAGGTAAATATTTTTTATTTTTTAATAAAATGATAGTATTTTAATTTTATTTTTGAATTTTTAAATTTATTTTAGTTTTTTTATTTAATTTCTACGGATCAAATATGATATTCGGTTAAAAGTTAAGATTTCTAAATATTTGAGAAATCAAATATTTGGGTGGCTACAAATTGAATAGATCTGAGAATTGACTATTAGAACGAAATGGATCGAATCACAAATACCTCCAAAATTCTAGATATTCGATATGTGCTCACCCTACTAATAATCTTAATGGTTTGCAATTTTCTAACGTAGGTTTTCTTCACGACCAAAACTCCACATTAGTACTGTTGATAATTTGATACGATCTAAAATTTAGTGTTTTAGGTTTTAAGAGCATGCAACACTTATTCATCATGGCTTATCGAATACATGTAAAATCTAATTATACATTTTCTATGTGATATGAATCTATGATCAAGTGGTTGAAAGTAAACTCATGGATCAGAGAGTGGGCACTTATTGTAATGCTACACTTGTGTGAATCAATAACTATCGTAGCAGAAGCTGAACAAGTCTTCTTGCAATTTCATCATGGACAAGCAAGGGTAACAAGTTACAGATAACTATGTATTTGACTTTTTCCCTTCTTTTTTTGTCGTCTCTGCTAACTACTTGACTTTAAATTACGGTTTTCTTTTGTACCATCACACTTACATGCCTATAAGTACTTTCAAATGAACTCTCGTTTTCAGACATCAAGATAAACATTGTCTGCTTTTGATAACTTGTCTCTTTGAACTTTCTTCTCCACATATCATTCTAGCTTATACCATGGATTCTTATTCACTGTAAGTATTACGATTACTTTCTTCTATCTTTTGCTAAGTTCTTGCACAACTTCTTGTTATGTGTTGGACACTGACTAAAGTCCTTGTCCTGGTTATAGAAACTGTACTGAGCTTGGGAAACTTGTGTTAAGCTCCGGTCTCTTAAACACCTCATGGAGTAAGAACTCGGAGATGCACGAGTCAAGCCATCAGTCTAAAGATTCAGCTCTAGAATTCAAGGTCTACGATGAAGCCACATTCGTCTTTGTGGTTTTCGCGGCACCACCGGTTTGCGCAGATGCCTCGTTAAACCCTGGTTCTACTCTTGTTCCTGATGTTAAGTCAGAAGATGCTAACCTGTTTAGCTTCCTCTGCTCCGAGAAGACACCATCCTTCTCTCTTCATACACCTGCTCTTCAGCTTTTTGCCTCTGCTGTGGCTAAGAATAATAGTCTCACTTACCTCAAAACAATGGTAATTTAATTCCACTCAGTAGTCTCTTTGATTTTGTTTAGAATTGTCTGCTTTAAAATTCATACGCCCAAAGAAACAGATCTTAAGGTGAAGACAAATTCAAAATCTTAGAAAGTTAGTGTGCCTGCTTAAACATATCTGCCTTGTAACACAAGCCACTAGCTATTTAATACTCTGTTCATAACCGTCTTAGTCTAGTAGGGTTTTTAAAATATAAAGTCAATTTACTCTATGAATCTTAGATTTTTTATTTATTTTTGTTTGTAGTTGCTCGAGTCTAAGAAGCTGGTGATCATCACCGGAGCTGCGTTAGGAGGATCCCTAGCATCTCTGTTCACTCTATGGCTTCTGGAATCCATCGAGCCAGACCTAAAACGTCCCTTGTGCATCACGTTTGGGTCTCCTTTAATCGGAGACGCTAATCTCCAACAGATTCTGGAGAACTCCTTGAGGAACTCATGTTTCCTTCACGTGGCTGATGCTACACAAACTCCCATCATAACAGCAGGCTTCGAGCCTTTTGGAACGTACTTGATCTGCAACGACTCTGGATGTGTTTGCATCGATGACCCTAAGGCAATCATAGAGTTGCTACTCGGTGGTAATACTGATCTAGAAGGGTGGAGAGACTACGGAGAAGTTCTAAAGAGTCTTGATAGATCTTCAATGGTGGATGCAAGACTGATGATTGGTGATGTTATCATCAATGGTACGAAGAACCGTGCTGAGAAGAAGAAGCAGCGTTTTGACCAGCTTAAGAAACTAGGTGAAGTGAAAGTATCAATGGCTTATATGGAGTGGTACAAGAAGCTAAGCAAGAAGGATCACAAGATCGTTTACTACGACCGGTTCAAGAACGAACCAGTTTTTCCTTATGAGACTCTCAGGAGAGGGATGAATGATTACTGGGAAACAATGGTTCAAGAAGTGGAGAAGATGCCTCAGGGTGAAGCATCATATCTCAAGAAACGTTGTCTCCTCTCCGCGAACAACTATAGAAGGTTAATGGAACCGTTAGACATTGCTAAATATTATCTTGAAGGTAATAAAGAGTATATAACCACGGGAAGGCCTAACCACTATGTTATGCTTGAGGAATGGTTTAAGCAGTCTGAGTTGAATGAACCGCTTAGATGTGATGGGACGGATTTGAGTGAACTGTTAACGTTTGATTCTTGCTTTTGGTCTGAAGTTGAGGAAGCTTTGATTGCAATCAATGAGTTGAAAACACAACCAGACGAGGGGTTGGTCGGAAAACTCGTGAGGTTTGAGGAGTACGTGTGGGAGATGATTAGAAAACGTGATGTCTCGCCGGAGATTTTCTTGGAGGGTAGCAGTTTCATGACGTGGTGGAAGGAGTACAAAGAGATCAAAGGAACAAGAGATGGGTTTAGCTCTTCTCCTTCAGAGTTCACCGAGTTTATGAACACTGGGAAGTATAAGAGTTATGGTCAGTAAATAATAAACTTCAATAAAACCTTTTATTTTTTACGACGTGGGTCTCACTGATTTTAAACTCATATGTTTTATGTTTAGGTATGCCTGAGCCGAACTAGAGTGGTTGAGTGGTCAGACCGAAGCCCCCAAACCAAGTGAAGGACCTGGACCACTGGCCTACATTGCAGCTTTTGGCTCGACCGGTGATTGGTTTATTATTCTTGTCTTTTTGTTTGTAGTAAATTTCGTCGCCAGTTTCTTTTACTATATAATAAAAACAAAAGTCAGTTTGTTAATGTGTGAGAGTGTTGTAATCTTTTAAGATTTTGTCTTTTCAATTTGTAATTTATATATAGTGATGCATGTAATCTTAAATAATACGTTTAATATATGAATAAAGTTCTCTACATGTTTGTTTTATTTTTCTGTTAAAACTTGACATCTAATTACATGCAACTGGCATAACGGTACCAAACAGCTACAGTATTAACTGTTTTTAGTTTATTAACAAGATTCATCGCTTTTATCATCATCATCATCATCACTACGACTCTTAAAATACTTGCAAATAACAATATACACCAAAAAGCTAATAGTACTTGTAAGAGCCAAAAGCCAATAATAGTTATCAAGTCTAGCTTCCGACATATCATCCGCAAACCAGTTATGTTTCCCACCTCTTGATGACTTCGTGTAACTCTCTATCACCGAGATCAACGCAGCGCTCACGAAACTCCCTACACCAAAAACACTCGTGTACAAAGCAAACCCCATCGTTCTCATTCTAACCGGAACCTCGCTGTAGAAGAACTCTTGCATCCCTACGACCGTGAAAATATCCGAGATTCCTAATAGAATGTACTGAGGTAAGAGCCAGAATATGCTCAACGGTTCTGTAGTATTTGGTGAAGAAGTCTTCATCTCTTTGCTTATCTTTAGTCTTTTTCTTTCGACCAACGCGGCTATAACGATGGCTATGATGGATAGGAACATACCTATTCCCATTCTTGTCATGACGGTAATACCCTTTTCGTTTTTGAATATTTTCTTGGCCATAGGGATCAAGACTTTGTCGTATAACGGCATGAGGAGGATTATAGACAAGGTGATTGTGCTTTGTAACGTTGCGGGTGGGATTTTGAAGTTTGGTCCGATGTTTCTCTTCATGGCCATACCTTGCTTTGTGAAAAATGTTGCTGGTTGTTGGAATATGACTGCGAACATTAGAAGCATGGTCCATATGGGTAATAGCCGAAGCAATAGCTTCATGGTTTTGAGGCTGGAGAAACCGGTTTTGCTGCTTTTATCATCACCTAAGCTCTTTGTTGTAGTAGTAGTAGCTTCAGTGTTGGTACAGTTACATAGAGGCTTCCCTTGCAGCCTATATATACAACAAAACAATAGCAATATTTTAGGGGTGTTCACTGCGATTTACCCAATGTATAAACCAAACCGAAAAGAAAATGAACCGAATAAAACTTTATTTTATTTTCAAATATCATTTACAGTATACATATTTTGCCAAAAAAACTGATTCTAAAATCTAAACAATTGAAACTTATCCTTTGAATAAATATACTGTAATTTGTTAAAAAAAAACGGAACCGAAACCAAACCAGACTCAACTGTAATTTGGTTTTCATTTAGCTTCATATTTCATAAACCGAAAAACTAAACCAAACCGAGAACTAGGCACATGAAAATTTTGTGTACTATTATGGATTGAATAATGATGAGTACTTACTCTAGCTCCATGGCATTTAAATCATGGTTGTTCTCAAGTGTGATCTTACTTCTTCTAGTGACTGCTCCTTTGATAGTATCAAAGATCCTTTGAAACGGTTTAGATTTTAGGTCTGAACCCGGATTAGCATAGACATAAACTCCACAGCCACATAGGAACAAGAAGATCAATAATAGCATGGAACCGGTTGGGATTGCAAAACCGAGAACCCAACCAAATGTGTCTTGGATATAAGCCATGACGGTTACTCCTAGAAGACTACCAGCGCAGACACCAAAGTACCACCACTGGAAAAACTGAGACTTGCGGTCCGATTTGACTTCTTTGTTCTCTGAGGATGATTCTTGGTCGTGGTCATGGTCAAGATCGTGGTCAAGCTGGTCAGCACCAAATGCTTGTAGAGATGGGTTTAAGACGCCTAGGCCGAGAGCGACGAGGCTAAGTGAAGTGTAGAGGAAGTAAAGAGATATGGTTTTAGTAGTGGACCGTGACCCAGCAAATGCCGTCAATGTCAATCCCACTAGTCCCTATTTAAATATACCCAATAAAATGCCAAACATTAGAACTTACATAATTAGCAACAGAAAGTTGATAGAATCTCAAAAATAAATTAAAATGATAAAAGTCAGAAAAATCTAATTTTTAAATAAGAACTTAAAACAATATCCACATATAATAAACATATTTAGTTAAGATCTGAATAAAGTGCTGCCTGAGTTCCTGAGTAGAAATGTTTTTCAATGATTAGGTTAAAATTTACAATAATGGTTTTTTTTAATTAATCCTAATTATTCAGTGCTGTAAGATCTAGCAATGGAATATAATGATTAGTGAGGAATGATTCGAACTCCATTATCATAGTTGATTGTACACTAGGCTTAACTATTTTTGATAAGATCCAAAAAATGACATTATTCGGAACCAAACTTTACCAACAATATGTGCTTAATTGGTAAGGTTCCATACTCTAAAAAGAAAGATTAATTAGTGAGAAAAGCATTTTCTCAGGAAATCCATCGAAATGTTCACATGCTTAGTACCAAACCATATAAACAAACTACAAAAGTCTTAAGAAACGTTTCGTATCAGTTCGTAAAAGTTCCAGTTGTCAAGCAAATAGACCTCATAAAAATAAGCAAAGAAGACGGTCACATGATCAATAACACATCATAAACAAAACAAAAATCAAGAAATAACTTTAAACTCTAATGTCGTAGAAAAGTTGGTTGATGGATTTAGAAAAATAAACGTAAAGGTAAAAAGGAGAAGATGTTATGAAAAAGGAAAGGGACCACTTGATAAGAGATCATATGAGACATATATATTTTTAATATGGAAGAAAATTCTTGAATAGACTCTTTCTGAAGGTTGGTTTAGTGATACTTACAACAAAGTATAGAGAAGAAGAAGCGAGGATGGTGAAGAATCTGTCCCAGTAAGAATCAGCAAAAGGAGCAGAGAAGAGAGGCAACATGAAAGTGAAGCCACTCCAAGTGTTAACAGTAGTGGCTGCTCTTGAATTGCTCATCTTTACCACATCAGTTAAATAAGTCACCAAGTTTGATGCAACTCCTTTGAATGCATATCTTTCTATCCCGGCAATCACTATGAGAAGGGCACAAGATTTGCTAAGTCCTCTTCTTTTCTCTCCTCCAGCCATCGAGCAAGAATATGCAAGCTTGTGTTTTTTTTTTTGTTTATGTGTTTTAAGGGAGATAAAAATAAGTAAGGTTATGCTTTGTTTATGTGTGTGAGAGAGAACTACGGTTATGCTTTGTGTGTAGAACTATATTTATAAAGCTTTAAGCCATACATTTGGGTGGGTGCAGTGCACACGCCTATATGCATATACATCTGAGAAAAAGACAATTTATTTATTTATTTTGTGTCTAATCTAAAAAGGAAACTACATTTCTAAAACACTAAAAACTAAACTTATTTTTAAGTTCCTGGAAAATAAACTTATACTTTCTCAAAAACATATATATCCCATATTTTCGTAGAGTTCATTACATATACGTTTCTTCCAACTCAAGAGGAAAATATCATGTAACTCATCAACTACTTTTTATCTAGACTTCATTTTTTATGGGATATATTCAATATTATGAAAATGACATTGTAGTAATACCCTTCTTGTAGAAACTAATAACATACTTTTTTCTCTCTTTTTATTAGTTTGTTTCTTACTCCTTTACTTGAAAAGAGATTGAGACAAGCAAATTGCAAAAAGAGGAGCTTGTATAGGTACGTACGATAGAACATTATTGGCACTAACTAATTTTGGCCTATATGGTATAACTATTTTGATTGTCCATCTATTTCTCTTCTTATTAAAAAATGAGAAAGATGTATATATATATAGTGATAATTAAAATGAATGATCTATTATGTGTTATAAGAGTCCAATGTCAATCTATGGGGACACTAATTCGCATCGTTTATATATTTCAAGAGTTATATATGTTAATATTTTATTTTATATAGATAATACAAGTAAGAAAGAAAAAGGAAAAAACTAAAACAAAAAGGAAGCTACAATAAAGTCCACTTTAGGTCTTGGCTTTGGAGAAAGATATAGTGAGTGGCAATATGTCGACTTGCACCAACGTAAACATCGAGTAGCTTACGTTTTTTCGTTACCTCATCATCGTTACCGCGCATCATAAACTGTATACGTATTCTGTAATGCTGATTTAGTGACAATTTGACAATTTCTAATAATATCAGATAATACAAAAGTATCCAGATTCTCTAGCTCTTATCATTAGAAGTTAATAGCATGACGGTCTTTCGTTATTTGCACATGTAAACGATCCAGAGATTTCTTGATCGTTCTTTGTTCTTATCCAATCCTATCTCAGAGGATCTATAGATCATTCATTCCTCTGTTATATAAAGATTTCTTGTAACTGAATAATGTAAGAAAAGAAAGAAGTGAATAAAATAACTATCCAGTTTAGTGTTGGGCTTCAGGTCGGTTAGGTTTATTCGATTTCCGGGTTATTTGGGTTGGGAAATTTAGAAACCGTTTAGAAACTGGACCTTTTTCGGATCAGATCTGTTCCGATAATGTCGAATCCGTGTTGAGTTTCTATTCTTTTTTTATAAAATCCGTAGTAAAACTAAATTATAAATAATTCGGGTTTGGTTGGGGTTTACAACAAAAAAAACCGAAAAAATCTAAAACCCAATCTAAACCCGTAAAAAACCAAAAAAAATCGGGTAGTTCGGGTATTTTAGGATTTTTTAGATATTTTTAATTATAAAATCTATTTTATATATGTAAAAACTTTAAAAAGAATTAATATTTGTAATATATTGAAAATATTCGGATCTCGGTTCGGTTCCGGTTTGATTTTAATTTTTTGGATTCAGAAATATAGGAACCATTCAGGTTTTTGTAGTTTTCGATCCGGTTTCGGTCTCGAATTTTTCGGTTCGGTTCTGGTTCAGTTTTCGGGTTTTGGATAATATGCCCATGACTAATCCAATTTATCATTGTTCTCTTGTTTATTCACACATCGGAGCGTGTGTGTGCTGTGTCTTGGTTACTTTGATGTAAATTTAGAATTATGGAGCATTTGATGTAAAATTATGGAGCATTTGATGTAAATTTAGAATTATGGAGCATCAAAGTCATAGAGAGTTTAAAACCAAACAAAAGTTGTATCGTGTTCTAAACTATGATTTTTGTGTTTACGCATAAATCTTCTTTTCTAACAGAAATCTATAAATATTACGTGGTCTCGGACGGTCAACTATAATATGATCATTATGAATAGTTATGTAATAATTATTAGATATCTTTTTGTTTCATAAAAGTATCCAAGTCTACCAGAGACAAGATTGTTCATCTTTAAAACAATAACAAAAGTTTTTTTTTTGATAAAAAAACAATAATAACAAAAACAATAACAAAAGTTTTATGAAAAAAGATGTGTGTTTATGTTTCAAACGCCATGTCTAATCTTATATATGAATATCTTAGTTGCAATAAATTTTAATTTAATAATCGTTTTTCCTACTGAAAAATGAAACTTTAATTGATCTTATCGCAATTAAAGGTTAGGAATTAAGTTTCAAATGAAAAAGGTTAGGAATTTGTCAATTTATAAGCTTTGTGACGGTTCCATTTGTTCAATCATCCTGCTTGCTATAGACAAAGCCGTGGCCATGAACCTTTCACGCCTAAATTTGCATATATTAATATTTAGTCAGTGATTGTATTGGTTAATCTTGATTAGTATAGTATTTTGTTACAATTATCTAGATTATATTATAATCATTTCTATCTAAATGTTTTCTATTAACGTGAGTTGAAGTAAATGACACGACGACACCAATACACATGGATTACCCCTACCAACACCACCACTATTCACATGGGTTCCCAAACCCTTTGGAGCTGAGCTGCCACGTCGAAAATTGACTCTTTGACTTTGTTTCAGCGGGGAATTTTTTTTTTTCATATTTTTGAATGGGCCGATTCAAGGCCCATGATAATATACACTGCCCGCCACTTACGAATCTTCTTTGGGCCAATAATTGATCTAAAATAAACCCTTTTATAAAATACTCATTAGGGTTTGCTTCTTATAACTCGTTGAAGACGATATATAAACCGGTGGCGGATACATCAGACATACAGATCCACTGCTATCTTCTTCATACGATTTTTAGTTTTTCTTTTAATTTGTGTTGGAATTTTGATTCATTATGAGCAAATACTGCAACAATATGATAAAAATCTATATGATTATTAGTATTTTTATTTCTCTGATGATCTTAATTTAGTTTTTCCTCTTCTTCACAACGATTCGTTTTCCAGTTTTGGTTTGTTTGGATTAGAAACAAGAGATGTGATGAGTAACTAATTGGTCCGTGTTTCAGATTAACCGTGACCGAGACTTTTTAACCAAACTCTGATCTCTGTTCTCGATTCTGTTTTTTCTACTGAAAATACGAACAAGTTTTAGTAATTGGCTCTGTGATTACTTCGCCATATTGGCAATATACGCTATTCTGATTACAGTATGAAAGATAATTTTTTTAATAATATATGAGAGCCTTATTATACACCTTATTGGTGTTCAAATCGACATTATGTAACTTAGTTTTTAAATAAACATCTGCAAGTGATGATGTTTTGAATAAAATTCACATGTCAGACTTCAGAGATTCATTAAGAATCAGTGAGAATAAATATTCATTATTCTGAGCAGATGTAATCTTCTTTAATTTAGTGATTGTTTGTATTGAGTTGTTATAGAATCAGATGATGAGCAAATACTGCAACAATATGAAGGATTTATATCTTCATGATTATTAGTATTTAAGTCTCTGATGATCGATTTTTTTGTTCTTGCCTTTTTCCACTTGGATCTTTTCTTTTAGATATAGACACATTGTGTAGGTTTATCTCTAATTGGTTTTCTAAATGTGGACTGGAAAAAGAGACGTGATGAGTAACAAATTGGTCCGTGTTTCAGAGTAACCGTGACTGAGAATATTACACCAAACTCTGATCTTAATTAGCTTTTTTTGTTCAGTTTTCACTTTGCAAGAGATTTAAATTGCTCGGTGACAATGTATTTACACTGGGACGGCAAAGATTATTAATGTCGTGTTGATAATAACTATGGTATTACACAGCAAATTAAACTAAGTGGAATTAACGGTCTATCCCGATGCCTAAACTT
The DNA here is from genome assembly GCA_905132765.1 of Moricandia arvensis. NCBI lineage: Eukaryota > Viridiplantae > Streptophyta > Magnoliopsida > Brassicales > Brassicaceae > Moricandia > Moricandia arvensis. The sequence goes on from CAJHQP010001509.1 coordinate 19,553, forward strand.
TTGAACCTATAAAAGAATCAAAATGGGTCACAACAAAACTTTTTAATGGAATTAATCGTGTTGATAAAAATGATGTACCAAATTATCACCAAACTCTACACAAAGGTCGCTTCTGTGTTTATTGATTACGTCACACCAACCACCCTGAGTGACCAGCCAGTTCCTCCGAGACAGAGGTCTGAATCAATCCTATCAATAACTAATGAATGAGTTCCAGTGATTAGGGTCGTTGCTGTCCACCATTTTATGGAAGTGTAATTTGGGGAATATGATCCTTTGGAGGATGATTGTCCCCTGAAGATGATTACTGTTTACTGTTGTTTGCAAACTCTCAAGCATTGCAGATATTAGAGCATTCCCATCAGTGAAATCTTGGGGGTTCGGTTTCCAAGGCAAAAAAAATAATTTTTTTTTGTAAAAAAAAATAATTTTTTTTTGTAAAAAAAAAATTAGCGAAACAGTATTGAACCGGGTTCATAGGGAAGGACTCGTGTGAGACAGTTTCATGATTTATGTGGGGTCTGCAAATATTTTTTAAATTTTTTTATTTGGAAAATGGGAGAGTTTGGGGAGTGAACCCCTAATGAGGGTGCTCTTAGATCCGATCTTATAAACCACATCAAGAACCCTTAGTGTCAAAGATGATATCACAAAAATTGTGGACACAAAACGATTGTAACAAAATGAGATTTATCGGCTATTGGAAGAGTTTGAAAGCTGTAGGCATACTTCACTTTTTGTGAAACCCATAAAACATCTTATTTTGTCAACTTTATATATTTAAAGCGTGGCCGAGATGAGACGTACCCCGTCTGATAGCTTAGTAGACTGTTATAGACACTAATCATGATCTACTTCGGTGGAGGCCAGGTGTACGGGTTATTCAAAAAGAAAAGCATGAAATTACAATAGCTAGTTGTACCCGGATATTACATAATTCTGGTTTGTGATCCTGCCTTTTTTTGCTAGCTTGTCAACATTAGAGGTAAGAGACCTAAAATACATGTCTAAAAGAAAAGTGGTGATGTCTTGATGAAGCAACTATATCTTGATGACGGACGTTGCCTCATTAACTTCCTGAATATATCCATTCTTGTGCCCGAGTGTCCATGCATCTAAGAAGTCCAGCACAGTCCCCTATCATGAGATCATTTTCGTATTTTTTGTTGTTGTTGGTGTAAAGTCAAGTCGGTTTAGTTGTTGGACATCCAGCTAACAACATAGCTATAGCTTCTATTAAGTCCGCTCTTTGAGCGTCAATCTCGGAATGTTTGGGCAAGGATCGATGGGCCGACTATGGGCTGGATCGATAATGGATTGAGTTGGACTGTGTGGATCGTGGGCTCTGATACCATGTTAAGCTAGATGGGCTTCCAACCTAAAATCAATTGGTGATAAGTGGATTGGTTCATCCATCTTATATATTGCTAAAAATCCGTTCTAACTACCGATGTGGGACATTTGTCCCTAATAGCTTCAACTTCCAATGTCGAATTGGTTGGTGTGATTGCAGGGCTTCCTTGGACCTTTAGGATGCCTTCTTTATTGTGCAGGGATCAGCATGTGCCTATCTTCTCCATTGGTAATGATTTCCAAGAAGCACAGTAGAACTAATGCATTTGGAAGGATAGGTTGGATGTTATGTGGTGAAGAACTAGCGTTCAACTGGCAAATAGGTCCATGAATGCTGCGTTGATTTCTTTGACATGATTCAAACTAGGATCTAAAGTAAGAAAAATTTACATATCTGTAGGCATTTTTCCACTTTCCAATTTCACTTGAAGATACATTGTGACTGATGTTTTTAGACGACTATTAGATGACTGATCTGAAATGTTACACGGTTCACGTGACAGGCTTAATGGGCTCGTCCTCGAAAGCCCGCATTTAAACACTTAGCTTTAACAAAAATATATTTTCGTCCATTGGGCTTTTGATGTCGACACTAATTAAAAGGATTAGTTATGTTTAACCTTTTAATGAAATGTGAGAACTATATCTTATTATATAAAGTAGTGTTTTCCTTCATTCTGAGGAGAACACGTCACTAATTAGGTTCACTAGACAATGACACGTGGCTTGGCTTGATGAAATAGCTTCACGATTTCTCTTTTCGTTGATGAACTCATGGGTTTTTGTGTCTGCTAATTTTAGTTTGGGCCTGTCTGAAATTGGGTATTAGGCTCTGTACCTCCTAACCTAAACCGGTTATGTTTTATCTTCATCGTCTCGGTCGAAACAATGTGAAGGTAGTCGGCGCCGAAGAGCTGAACATGCTCATCCAACCACTGTAGAATATCAGTAAGTGTTACGTTGAACGATTGGTTCTGACCATTTCATGTTCGAACCCGGCGTTGGTGTCCCATCGAGTGGTTTTCTTCTGACTGGTGAAAGAAATCCGGAAACCTTAGGGAAGTCAACTGCATTCAATCGTAGATAAGACATGGCGAGGTATTTTCTTCTGAATTAAACCGCTTAAAGGTATTCCTGGGTTCAAAGGAAGCTATCACGATAACAAGATTGGTTCTAAACTACATTCATAAATTGAAATGTTGAGAAAGGAGCATGACAATGATACTATCATTTAGACTAGCCTACTAGCTTTACGTTGATCTAGAAGCTGCTAAAACCGCTGAATCTTCCGCAAATATTTTAGCAGAAGAATGGAAGAACAAGGTTCGCGAATTTGAAAAACCAATTGAAGAATCAATTAGATTGAATTCATCTACTTCAGAATTATGGCTTCTGTTATGAATCAGCTGACTGAATGTAACCAGGTGCTGCATGAGACGAGGTTAGATCATGCTGCAAAAAAAAAAATGATTTGAGGATTTAGAGAAATAGTTGAAGCGCAAAGAAAAGATAATGAGGAATCTGGATAGCCTAATGGTAGCTTTGCAGAAAAGATCCACAGGAGCAAGGGAAGTGCATAACGAGCTCCTCATGTCAAGTGGAATTGGAGTGCTGTGATGCCCATTTTGAAAGTTTGAAGTTGGATCCAAAGGATGTAAATGAAAAGTATGAAAAAATTGATAGATGAAGCAATAGATGAATTAGTAGTCTAAAAAGTGATATAGGTAGCAACCAGAACGAGTTTTAGTACTCTAAGGCTTGGTGGGAAAATAAAGAGCTGATGAATTTGCTCAAACAAAGTGAATCAGATGCAACTGCAAGGAAAGTGGAAGAAGCCAATTTGAATAAGAATCTTAAGGAAGCTGAGAGGGAGACGAAGTATCACAGGAAACACTTGGAGAAGAAAAAGCTGAAACCATAAAACTTAAAGGGAGCTTCATGGGCAAACAAGATGAGTTAAAAAAACTGTTGTGGCAGAAAACAGCAGTCGCAGACAATACGAAAGTTATATACTCGAGAAAATGGAGGAGTTGTCAAAGGTAAAAGAAAAATTGGTCGATAAAGAAACCAAGTTGTTGAGCATTACTCAAAAAGATGAGGAGCTAAAAGGAAGCAGCTCATAGGAATCAGAGTGAGTTCTCAGTGGCGAATGGAGGTTTAGTTAAGAATATAACCAAATTGCAGAGCATCTCTCAAATTTGCGAGCATTTTTCAAATTGAGGTTTGGTTTATTAACATTGTCTACTAAAAACACTTTAGCCATACATTTTCATATGGAATTACCGCCATTACATGTATTCTCTTTTTGTAGGTGTCAAGACATTGGCATAGCACTACTGATCTGTTAGATCATCTGGGTCACAAGCTATCCATATCAAACACTCTTTTTTTGTTGTATCAAACACTATCCAATATGGCATATTGCCAAGTTACATATTATTTAATAGTTTTTATTTAATATGAAGTTATTTTTTTTTAAGGTATATTTAGCTTTGTTTCATCTTGGGCTCACATCCTGATAGACTATCATAAGAACGAAAGAAAAAAAATCTAATTATACTTTCATACAACATTTGAAGGATAAAAAAATAAATTTTTAGAACGAAAGAGAAAAATCTAATTATATTTTTTTTAAAGTGATTCTCATGAAATTTGCTGTTTCTTTGTCACTTAGTTTACGTTAAATAAATTAACAAAAAAATAGAAACCATAACCAATGATTAATAAATAATCAAAACAAAGATTTTTTAATTAGTTTGAAATTAAAAATTATAAGATATAAGAAATTAAAAAAATTACTGAAGATATAAACTTCAAGAATAACTAAAACTTTACAAGAACAAACAGAAATGAAATCTATTTATGATATTATTCTCATATTTCATCAATTCATACCAATGAAAAAAAAAATCTAATGTCACAAATATTCTTCATTTGTGCTTACCAAACTCAAATTTCGAAAAAAAATTAATGAAATTGATGGAAAAGCACAATCAGTAATTATACATAATCAATTTTTTTAAAAAACATATAACTATCAAATAAAAATAAAATAAAAATAGCATTCATATTACTATCACCAAATATCAACAAGCTTTTAAAGAAAGCAAATAACATTGTAACATTGTCTTTTGAACTTTTAAATTTAAGCAAATAATTTTAAAGTTCTGACCAACCGCAATACACAATAAGTCTACAAAGAAAACATACAATAGTGAATGATCTCAAAGAAAACAAACAAAAAAAAAGTAAATGTATCGTCTACAACTTTTTTTTTCATATGAAATTCACAACTATGTATTTATACAATTTAGTCAACCACAACTACTTAATTTGGCTTTCAATATTGTAAAATGTTATATAAACAAATATCACATGTAAACAAAGTTCCACAAAAATAGATAACTACAATTTCAAATCAAAATCAATATGAAATTGATGGAAAAGCACAATTAGTGATTATACATAATCAAAGCATTTATAAAAAAATTAAACCTATCTAATAAATAAATAAATTAAAAATACCATCCTTATTACTATCACCGAATATCGACACACTTAAAAGAACAAAAATGCCATCATAATATCATCTTCTGCTCTTTTAAATTTAAGCAATTATTTGCAAACTTCTGATCAATCGTAATACACAACAAGACTCCAAAGAAAACATATGATAGTATTAGTGGGTGACCTCAAAAACTTAAAACTAACAAAGTAAATGCATCGTCTAATTTTTATTTTTTCATTCAAAGAATCATAACTATATAATTATATAATTTAGTCGACCAGAAGAAAATTAGCTCTCAATATGGTAGCATGGTATATAAACAAAGATCACATGTAAATAAAATTTCATAAACATAAATAACAAATCTTTTGAAACTAAAAAAATATCGATCTAAACACTTAATTATAGTAAATTTTCGCGCGGACTTGCCCCTAATCTATCTATATATATGAAAGAGTGTTTTAATCACTCTTGAGGTTACCACATAGGATTCCACGTCACAAAGTCATCTCCTGACAACGCGACACGTGTCCCGAACATTAAAACATTGTGATTTATTAAATGTAGCAGTATAACAATATGTAAATTATATAATATAATTAATAATATATATAATTTTTGTGATATGATTTTTATATCTAAATGTTGATTTACGTAATTTTATATTTTTTGGTAAGTTTAAAATTCTTTTTTCACTTTTATCAAATTAAATAAACATATTTTTTTAGTGACAAATATTTGTGCTAATATTTCTTTATTTAATAATATTATAAATTTATTATTTTTTAATTCATGAACCTTATTATTGATATTAACTTTATATGTTTACTAATTATTTTAATAGTAGAAGAAAACAGAAAACATGTTTTACTTAAAAGTTATAATATAAAAATCTCTTTATGGTTTAGTAAAACTAATATCTAATTCATGAAATATTACAAAAGTTAAATATATTTATCGTTTTTTGGTATTAAACTTAATAGATCGAATAATGGCGGTATATAAACCAAACCAAATCAAAGTATCTATGGTTTTATTATGGTTGCTATTTTTATAAATCAAAATACCTAAAAACCAAAATCTAGATTGAACATCTTTACAAATTAACCAAAATTACAAACATATGTAAGATTATTAAAAAAAAATCTCACAAATATGGTATTAGAAGTTAAAGACTTGAAGATTGCTTGACTAACAAGTAAATACTCACACCACTCGAACCAAAAAAATTACACATACATACAATAACTTTATTTTTCGGTACAAGAAGCCTCAAACACGATTCACAAACTCAGTTAATAACATCTTACAAAAAAGGTTGAACCCAACACTTTTAACATACCTATGATAATACATTCAATCACTAGAAAAATTTTCATAAGGTCCAACCAAACGTACTCGCTTCAAAATCCACCAATTTTTAAAACATACAATACACATCTTTTGCAAATGCAAACCTAAAACACAAACCATAAAATCATATAAAAATAATAACCTAAATCATAAGTAAATTATATCCCGTCCGTAGGGCGGGCCGATCCTAGTATACACATATAAAATGAATTTCATAACAATGCAACGTCCCTGACGCCTGAATCTCCTCCTCGTACTATAGCTTATATTCCTCTGCTTGCGATCATCGCTTGAGATCTCTCGATCGATCCTATCTCCCAGTCTCTGTTTGTTACTCTTTCTTCGAACGATCTTCTTTTCATCGCGCTTGCTTTGTGGAACTCGAGCGAAAGAGAATGGGGATGGAAGAAGGAGAAGGTGTTGTTGATAGGAAGATAACGATTGGAGTCTGCGTCATGGAAAAGAAGGTGAAGTGCAGCCCCGAGGTTTACTTTTTCCTTTTCGTTTTCTCGTTTTCTTAACCCTCTGAAGAACAAACACACGATGATTCTGGTGAGCTTTTGTGTTGTTTTGAGTACGTGTTCTCGTCTCAAGGATTGCTCGCGTGGATTTTAATTTGCAGGTTTTCTCGGCTCCCATGGGACAGATTATGGACAGACTCCAGGCCTTTGGCGAATTTGAGGTATATAAGATTGATTGGCCTATTGGAGTGTTACTATATTTACTAGATCATACATTTTGAGATGTGAGATGTGACGTTTTGTTACCACTTTATTTTTACTAGATCATACATTTCGGGGACAAGGTTATACTAGAAGAACCAGTACAAAGGTATGTGCATGATGATGACCAAAACGTTTTTTTTTTACTTTTGGTTTTGTACATCTTTTAATTGACGTGATGCATGTGATTTATCTAATACATTTATCTTGATTAGTTTATTAGGAGAAACTGAAGTCAAAGATTAATTTAAGTATAATTGTTATGGGGCCACTAGTAGCTACTTCACCTCTGAATTTTCTGTTTTCAGTTGGCCTATTTGTGATTGCTTGATTGCTTTCCACTCCTCTGGATATCCTCTTGAGAAAGTTCAAGCTTATTCTTCTTTAAGAAAGTGAGTTCTATATACCTTTTTATAACCTTTGTTGATATAGTTCAGTATACTGCTCACTTTTCAAACTGCTATATATGATACAGGCCTTTTTTAGTGAATGAACTGGATCCGCAATATCTTCTTCATGACCGCCGGAAAGTGTATGAGGTAATAAGTTTAGACTGCATGAGTGCATTCTTTTGTTCATGAAATATAGAATAGTTATATGCTTTCTTCTTAATTAATAAAAATGTTCTATTCATGCGCAAACCTGTAGCATCTTGAGATGTTTGGTATCCCAGTGCCTAGATATGCTTGTGTCAATAGAACGGAACCAAACCAAGACCTTGATTATTTCGTCGAGGAAGAAGACTTTATTGAGGTTTATGGTGAAGTTTTCTGGAAGCCATTTGTGGAAAAGCCCGTCAACGGTGAGCTAGCTTCTCTCTTTTGTTAATCTCTTAATTATCTCTCTAAAACTGGTTGAGTTCTTGTTTTGCCGGTAGCTGTCTTAATCACAATTATTATTTTATTTTTTTGCGTTTTTAAAATGTCTACTAATAAATTGACATGCTTTGTGGTTGAAAAGGAGATGACCATAGCATAATGATTTACTATCCTAGCTCAGCAGGTGGAGGCATGAAAGAATTGTTTCGTAAGGTACTGCACTTTTTTTCTGCATAACTTGGACTTACTTTGATCCTTTTATTGTATATGTTTGTTGTTATAACCGTAGTTCAATCATCCACTACTTGTCTTTCTTGCTATCTCTCTGATCCTAGTTTTTTTTTTTTTTGTTTCAGGTTGGGAATCGTTCAAGTGAATTTCATCCTGACGTCAGAAGAGTAAGGAGAGAAGGTTCTTATATATATGAGGAGTTTATGCCTACTGGGGGAACTGATGTCAAGGTTCTCATTCTCATGCTTCTAGATTAGCTTATTATCTTTTGTACATTCCAATGGTTTACTCTGTGCTTTAACGAGTTTTCGACTGGAAATGCAGGTCTACACTGTGGGTCCTGAGTACGCACACGCTGAAGCAAGAAAGTCACCTGTTGTTGATGGTGTTGTTATGAGAAATCCTGATGGAAAGGAAGTAAGTTTTCCGATCATTACCAAAACCGTTCCACATATGAAACCTTACGTGGTTCTTATCTCATGAAGAGTGGAGCTTATTTTTCATAAAGGTATATAATGCTGATGTTCAAACTTTTATGAGTTACTGTTATGTTATTGAACAGGTGAGGTATCCAGTTTTGCTTACACCTGCTGAGAAGCAAATGGCTAGAGAAGTTTGCATTGCTTTTAGGCAATCGGTATGTTGTGATTCCAGTTATGCTTCTCTATCATATTGCTTAAATTTAAGATCATTAAGCTTATTAAAATGTTCTCTTTCATACTCTGTTCCACAATAGAATCATTGGTAACTGCTTGCCTCCAGTGTAATCAGTTACAATGAATGTTTAGTTAAATTGATTGAAAGATACTCTAACTAAATTATTGATTGGTTATCTTCTGCTTCCAACTAAATGTTTGGTAACGTGATACAAATTATCCTCTTATCAAAAGGCAAGGATACACACATGTTGTTGGTGTTTGCAGGTTAACTGGAAGATAATAATTTCTCGTATCATGCATTAAGGGAATCATTTTTCATGTTTGCAGGTCTGTGGATTTGATCTGTTACGATCTGAGGGAAGTTCATACGTTTGTGACGTCAATGGATGGAGTTTTGTGAAGAACTCTTATAAGTGAGATACTTGTCTAGACATTTCCCTTTTGACTATTCTTTCAGACCTAGCTTAATAAATTATGTTCATTGAGTGTGTTTTAATCATGGCTCCTTCACTGTAAGGTATTATGACGATGCTGCTTGTGTGCTACGGAACATGTTTTTTGATGCAAAGGCTCCTCATCTTTCTTCCACAATTCCTCCCATTCTACCATGGAAGATCAACGAACCTGTCCAATCTAACGAAGGTCTAACTCGCCAAGGAAGCGGCGTCATTGGAACATTTGGGCAGTCAGAGGAGCTACGTTGTGTCATTGCTGTTGTTCGACAGTATGTTGTAACATATCATTAACTGTCTTCTGTAAACTCCTCTATGTTCACCCAGGCTCTGAGTTAATGTTTAACTTTCTTTTACAGCGGTGATAGAACCCCTAAGCAAAAAGTGAAACTTAAAGTTACAGAGGAAAAACTGTTAAACCTGATGCTGAAGTACAATGGAGGAAAGCCAAGAGCTGAGGTGAAACGGCTCAGGATTTTCTATCTTCACATTCTTCCACTGATATTATTATGATGTTCAATTTTTATCTTTGCTTGCAGACAAAGCTTAAAACTGCCGTCCAATTGCAAGATCTATTGGATGCCACAAGAATGTTGATTCCTCGTACAGGGTAGACCTCTGATAGTGATCTTATGACTTGCATTACACTTACTGTACTCAGCATTTTACTTTCCTGAGTGGTACTAGTGAATGGATCCATGGCTTTGGTGGATGGGTTGAAAGAAATGAAGGAGCTTACCTCATTCTTAGCACTGACGTGATGTTTCTGTGAAATATTCTAGCTGCATCCTTGGTTACATATTAGTGGTAACTAACTTATTGTATGTCTGTTTGATGTTTAGGCCGGGTGAAAGTGATAGTGATGCAGAAGACCTTGAACATGCTGACAAGCTTCGGCAAGTTAAAGCTGTTCTTGAAGAGGTTGTCTGCCTTGATCATTTATTTTCCTTTTCTCTGACTGAGCTATAGCTTTATGCAACCCATTTGACGGATGTTTGGAACCGAATTTTTGCAAACTTGGTCTCATGTCATAGGTGTGTTGAACATGCAGGGTGGACATTTCTCTGGTATATACAGAAAGGTTCAACTAAAGCCGCTGAAATGGGAGAAAGTACCAAAAAGTGATGGTGACGGTGAAGAAGAACGCCCAGTGGAGGCTCTTATGATATTGAAATATGGAGGTGTTCTAACTCATGCTGGTCGAAAGCAGGTAACATTGTTAAATGCATTTCAAACTTCAGTAATGGACTAATGGTACTTTATGTTAGCATATTTAAGATCCTTACAGGGGGGTTGACGTATAATGTTTGCTTGATTTGTTTCTACAGGCAGAAGAACTTGGTAGATACTTCCGAAACAATATGTATCCAGGTGGATGTGCTTGATCTTATATTCTACTTTCCATATGTCTCATACAGTTTTCTGAAACAGTCCATTAATAGATGCTTTATTTCTGACTGGTTTATAATTAAATGGGGGGTATGGTTGCAGGTGAAGGTACCGGTTTGCTCCGTCTCCATAGTACATACCGTCACGACCTTAAAATTTACAGTTCTGACGAGGGACGTGTTCAGGTACCAACTTGATTACCAATTTAGTAGTTGAAGATGACCATAGAGCATTCAGATCAAAAGTATGAATGTATTTGCATTGCTTGCAGATGTCTGCAGCTGCTTTTGCTAAAGGCCTACTTGACCTAGAAGGGCAGCTGACCCCAATCCTGGTTTGCCGTTTTCTTTTTGCTTAGGTAGTGTCGTGCTTAGCAATGTCATAGTCATTAAATTTCTTATTTTGTTTCTCTAGGTTTCTCTAGTTAGCAAGGACTCTTCCATGTTGGATGGTCTGGATACTGCAAGCAGTGAAATGGATGAGGCCAAGGTTTCTCTCTCTCTCTCTCTCTTTACTGAAATCTTAGATTGTGGATTCAGAAGATATAAAATGAACGAAAGCCTATTCTGTCACACGTCTGAATCATCAACCAATGCATAGTGTTTTAGATTAGATCTCAAATGCACTTGCTCATTTAATGTGCATTAAGTAGGGTGAATTATATTCTCAATATACACTAAACAATCATGTGTGATATTACTAGCTTTGAACTTCTTTCCTAACTTTCCTGCAGGCTCAGTTGAATGAGATCATAACCTCAGGCACAAAGTTGGTACAAGATTACATCTCTTCTGAATCACCTTGGATGATCGATGGGGTTGGACTTCCTCCTCACGCTAATGAGAGCCTACCTGAACTGGTACCTACATTTTCTTCTGTAAACTTTAGTCTATTAGCATCTTGCAAAGGCCATCATCAGTATCATTTGATTTTTTTAGCTGCATTTTTTAACTAGTATTCTCTGTTAAAAGAGAGTGCATAGCGATGTTCTCTAGCACAAAATATATACTCAATGTAACTTGTCTGTTTACTTTCTAACTAAATAGGTGAAACTAGCTAAAAAGGTGACTGAACAAGTGAGGCTACTTGCAAAAGATGAAGAAGAGAATTTCACTGAGCCTAGCGCTTATGAAGAAGTAGCCCCTCCCTATGATCAAGCAAAGGCCCTTGGAAAGTCAAACATTGACGTTGGCCGGATTGCTGCTGGATTACCTTGTGGTAGTGAAGGATTCCTTTTGATGTATGCTCGTTGGAGAAAACTCGAAAAGGAACTCTACAATGAAAGAAGAGAGTAAGTGTCAATGCTTGTCAACTTTCCATCCTTAATTTTCTGCATCACTGATAGTTGTAATTAAATGCAGACGGTTCGACATAACGCAGATTCCTGATGTTTACGATTCATGCAAGTAAGCTTTTGTGTTTCAGTTTATTATGTATCCATCCTAACTTGGTTTTTAACTGCTCCATTATGAATATCAGGTACGACCTGTTGCATAATTCTCATCTCAACCTGAAAGGACTAGACGAACTCTTCAAAGTTGCTCAGGTATGATCTGAATACAAAAACTGAAGTCTCTCTTTCATTTTCTGAAACTTCAATAGTATTTCTCAGTGTTACATACTCTAGTAGTTGTCTTGGTGAGACAATTTTACTTTGCTAAACTATTGTTACATCTCTGTTATGCATTTCGATCATGAACTATGTTGATTAGCCAGTTATGTGGTTGCAGTTACTTGCAGATGGTGTAATCCCAAATGAGTATGGTATCAATCCACAGCAAAAGCTTAAAATAGGTTCAAAGGTGGGTTACTCAGAGTGGCATTCTAACTCCCACAAAGGCATAGAGCGTCTAGTTTTCCTCATTCCATGATGTTTTAGATGGTCTCGTCCCTTACCATCTGCTTTTTTTGCTGTCTTTTCTAAATAAAGATTGCTCGTCGCTTGCTGGGGAAAATCTTGATTGACTTGAGGAACACTAGAGAAGAGGCCATGAGTGTTGCTGAACTGAAGAAAAGTCAAGACCAAGTCTCAGTGTCGTTATGTTCGCCGAGAAAAGAGGATAGATGCAGTCAACCAAAACTATTCATTAAAAGCGAGGAGTTAAGACGGCCTACCACTGGAGAGAACAAAGATGACGATGAAGATAAAGAAACCAAGTACCGACTAGATCCAAAGTAAATGAAAAGTCTCTTTTCTTGTTTACAATGAAAATGATAATTAAATACCTTCTCTGTTTTTCTTAATGTCATCGTGTTCCCTTTAGGTATGCCAATGTCATGACGCCTGAACGTCATGTGAGGACACGTCTTTACTTCACATCTGTGAGTTGCTTCTACTTTTGTTGTCTCTTTCTCTATTTACAACTACATGCAACCATCTAGATCATGCAACTGTGTAGCTCATTAATCAGTGAAACATGTGTATGCATTATTGTACATGACTTTCTGCTATGAAACGATGCACAGGAATCACATATACATTCTCTGATGAACGTCCTAAGGTATTGTAACCTCGACGAATCTCTTCAAGGAGAAGAAAGTCTCGTCTGCCAAAGCGCATTGGAACGCCTTTGTAAGACCAAAGAGCTTGATTACATGAGCTACATTGTCCTAAGACTATTCGAGAACACTGAGGTTTCACCTTTTACCTCTCACTAATGCTTTCAAGTTGTTATGACACTGAAACCTAATAACATGTTACGTGCAGGTGTCTCTGGAAGACCCGAAACGATTCAGAATCGAACTTACATTTAGCCGTGGTGCAGATTTGTCTCCCTTAGAGGTATGTATCACTGCAAAGACTTAAAACTCTTTTTGCATGGTTTTATTGAAAAATAAAGTAAAATAAAAATAGTTTGATTTTTTTTTTGTGACAACAGAAGAATGACGAGGAAGCAGAATCGTTACTGAGGGAACACACACTTCCTATAATGGGACCAGAGAGGCTACAAGAGGTTAGTTCATGTTTGACACTTGAGACAATGGAGAAGATGATACGTCCGTTTGCAATGCCGGCAGAGGATTTCCCTCCGGCATCGATTCCGGCAGGCTTCTCCGGTTACTTTTCGAAAAGCGCTGCCGTGCTGGAACGTCTTGTTAAGCTCTGGCCCTTCAACAAGAACTCCACTTCTACTGGCAAAAAGCCCACAACGTAAGTAGAGACCATTGCTGCGGCGGATTCATATTCTCAAATCATTTTTCATTCTTTCTAATTGAGTAAACTAAAAATGATGATGAGAATCGTTAATTGTTTTTGCGTTTTTTAACAATTCTTTTTTTTTTTTTTTGGGGTTTAGCAATATAAGTGTAATGAAATTCCCAAGCTTTTTAACTAAAAGAAAAGATGATATGATTTATAAATTGGATTCCATCACGGATACCGAAAAAAGAAGAAAGAAAGATTTTAGTGTGAAATGGAATTTGATTCGTACCTTTTGTTTTTCCCAAAAGGAGAATAATAAAGTGTTTTGATAATTGGGTTCCAACCAGACAAAAAAGAAAAGAGAAAAGACACAACACATATCAAGGAGGAAGGTTTGTATGTAATTATAACCAGTGTTTGTAGCTAAGCTAAATAATGATGAATTAATAAAACGATAAACCGGATGATTTAAATAATACTGTAATAGTAATATGTTACTGTGGGGAAGCAAGCACATGTGAAAAATCTCAACTTTTGTTTGCTCGGTCTTTGTCTCTGTCTCTATAGTCAGTCAGTCTACTCTTCTCTTCTGCACATCTTCTCTCTCTTTTCTCTTTCTCTCCGCAGACATTAATTCTCCTTTGTTGACTAAAATTCTTCTGCGACCTGGCCTTCTCTTTGATCCGTTCCCAGCGAATCCCACTGCTTTTATCAGACAATCACTCCTTTTCATCTCTCTCTGTTTTTTTTTTCTTGCAAGAACTATATGTTGGTCTGATCAGATAAACCTTTTGTGTTTTTCATTTTGTAAATTCCTTTGTTTGTGTTGTGAGATGGGTTTGGAAGATACTGATGCTGTCAAAGCTAAAGGAAACTTACAATCGAAGAAGAAATCTAAAGAGAGTGAGAATCAGAAAAAGAAGAAGAAGAAAATCATTGGTGATAACAACAGTAAAGGAGAAGAAGAAGAAGAAGAAGAAAGAGAAGCAAGTAGATGTTGGCTCAGCTTTAGGTTTATGTTTGGCTGTGTAGCTTCAAGATCAGATGTTGATGCTTCTTCCTCTTCCTCTTCTCTCTATGGAACTACCATCCCCACCGGTACATTTACATTCTCTGGTCTGGGAGTGCCTTTGAATTAAAAAAAAAGGAGAAAACTTTGTTGTGGGTTTAGTTTCCATAAATGTATATGTTTCTAATCTAGGGTTACTTGCTTGAGATCATTGAAAGGTTACATCTTTACTCTTTGTGGGTATTTCTCAAGGAAAGTTTTGGTTTTGTTTTGGTAGTGGAAAGTAAACCGGCAAATGAGAAACCAAATGATCAACCAGTTTCCTCCACAACAACAACATCTAGCAATGCAGGAAGCTCTTCTTCAACTCCAATGATCAGCGAAGAACTTAAGGTTTATTCTAACCTCACCAAGTTCACTTTCAATGACCTTAAGCTAGCTACTAGGAATTTCAGACCCGAGAGTCTTCTTGGAGAAGGTGGTTTTGGTTGTGTCTTTAAAGGCTGGATCCAAGAACACGGTTCTGCTCCTGTTAAACCCGGTGCTGGTCTCACTGTTGCTGTCAAAACCTTGAATCCTGATGGACTTCAAGGTCACAAAGAATGGCTTGTAAGAACAACCTTCTGTTTCTTTCCTTGTTATCACTCATGTTCCTCTTCATTTATGCTTTCATGTTCAAACATTTGGTCAGGCTGAGATCAATTTCCTTGGGAACCTTCTTCATCCTAATCTAGTAAAGCTTGTTGGTTATTGCATAGAAGATGATCAAAGACTGCTTGTTTACGAGTTTATGCCTCGAGGAAGTTTGGAGAATCATCTTTTTAGAAGTATGTAAACCCCACAACCTCGTTGATCAAACAATTCCTATAAACTTTTTCAATCTTTTAAAGGTCCTTTTCTTGCAAGGGTCGTTGCCTCTTCCTTGGTGTATCCGGATGAAGATTGCAGTAGGTGCTGCAAAAGGTCTCAGTTTCCTCCATGAAGAAGCTTTGAAGCCTGTCATCTATCGAGATTTCAAAACCTCAAACATTTTACTTGATGCAGTATGTATCTCTTTACTCCTATCTATCAACATCATTACATTTTTTCATATTTATAAATTCACATTTTTCAGGACTACAATGCAAAGCTATCTGATTTTGGACTTGCTAAAGATGCTCCTGATGAAGGCAAAACCCATGTTTCTACTCGAGTCATGGGTACATATGGTTACGCTGCTCCTGAATATGTAATGACAGGTGAGTCATCTTTGGTGCTATCATTTTGAAATATTCAATGTTTGTTGATCTGTTTCTTTACTGAACTTGTTAAGGTCACTTGACATCAAAGAGCGATGTGTATAGTTTTGGTGTGGTTCTACTCGAGATGCTAACTGGACGAAGATCTATGGACAAGAACCGTCCAAACGGTGAGCACAACTTAGTGGAATGGGCAAGACCACATCTACTTGACAAGAGAAGGTTTTACAAGTTACTTGATCCGAGGCTGGAAGGCCATTTCTCCATCAAAGGTGCACAAAAGGTGACTCAGCTTGCTGCACAATGTCTAAGCCGTGACCCCAAGATTAGGCCAAAGATGAGTGATGTTGTCGAAGCACTAAAACCACTTCCCCATCTTAAAGACATGGCAAGCTCTTCTTACTACTTCCAGACAATGCAAGCTCAACGTGTGAAAAATGGGTCTCGATCTCAGGGGTTTGGTTCAAGAAACGGACAACCACAACCCGTGTTTAGGACACTATCTAGTCCTCATGGGTCACAGGGGTTTGGATCAAGAAAGGGGCAACCACAACCCGTGTTTAGGACACTGTCTAGTCCTCATGGCTCTTCGCCTTACCGACCTCAGATTCCCTCTCCAAAGCCTAAAGGAACAACTACATAGCACTCTCTTGCGTGATCAAAGTGCACAACAAAGAAAGGCTTAAATGCTCAAAGCTTTTATCGTTGTTTTAGCGGCAAGAGATATATTTTAACCGATGCTACGGTAAGCTCTCTTTTAATCAGTAGTGTAAAAACGTTGTAAGAATGAATCGTGTCCTTAAAAAAACAAACGGTGAATCCAAGTAGGTTGTCTTACTTGTCCATGGACACTCTCAGTAGCTCTTGAAAGGCAAAAACATCTCAAACACACTTGCGAAAAAAACAAGTGTGAAGAATATTTCTTATAAGATGCGAATATATTTAACTTTGACCAAGTGTGAGCACAAGGCTACAGCATAAACAAAACAAAGTAATGGACACAAACAAATTGAGACAAAATCAAATCTAAGAGACTAAAAGTAAAGCAGGGCCTGTAAAGAACCTCTCAGAAAACTCTACTAAAGAACTCGAAAATCAAATCGAGTGGAACAGAATGTTTTTAGCAGAGCATTAAAGAAAAAGACAACTAGAGAGCAAAATAATCAAGAAAGAGACTTGTATGGTTCATCTTTAAAGATGATCCTTCCACAGTATTTTTTTTCTCTTATTTTGTCGGAAAGAAAACAAATGAACAATTTAAAAAAAAAACAGACAGATTAGTCCAGATTAGAAGAAGACATTGGAGTTCTTCTCTCAAGGCTTGAGAGCGAGAGCAAATCCAACCTTGGCACTCTTCTCAATCGCCTTAGAGTCAACCTCTCCAGAGATGGTGATGAACGACTTTGGACGCCACTCGTGTTGGATCAACGCGTTGGCTATACCTACATTGTTCACACGTGCCTTAACTGTGGTCAATGGGTCAAGAGCGTGCTGAGCTCCCACGGTTATGGAGTTCACTTTGTTTGTCAAGTTGTGGTTAACCTCAGCTCCAACCACTGTGTTCTTCAACGGGTTCACTATGTGGTAGTATGATGCATTCAACTTCTGACCTTTGTCATTCCTTTTTTAAGAAAAAAAAAACAATTCAAGAAAGATCAAAACCCCAAAAAGAGAAAGTAGAGATTGATAGAGGAGGAGGCACCACTTACAGAGTAAGAGAAGCAATCAAATCATCCTTGGTGAAACTCACACCAGCATTGAAATGTTTGAAGTTGCCAGATTCTGTGTCAAAGGACACATCGGTACCAAGAGCCAACACACTGGTTCCAATCACACCGGAGAAATTGACAACAGGGTTAGCTGTCAACCCAACACTTGTGCAGATACCAGCATGGGGGTGTAGATACTGGAGCTCAACCTGAGAACAAAACAATGGTTTCTCATACAGATTCATACATAACAAAACTATTTAATAAAATTACTACATGAAAGGAACTTTATTTCTTTACCTTGGCAGATTTTTGATCAGGCACCTTGGCGCTAACGATTGCCTTCAATCCAGGGGTAGCCTCATCATAGGTGAAAGTGGTCAGTAGCTGAAACAAAGCAGAAAGTAACATGTCAAAGCAAAGCTCATATGATGTCTAAATAAAAGGATATGTGATGATGGTCTTAAGCAAATGCTTACAGAAGAATCAGAGGCAACTTTGATATCAGCAGTGAAGTTCTTGTTCTTGACTTGGGTAAGAACATCACCCACAAACAAATCTCCCTTGTTTGTTCCAGTGGTAGTAATTGCCTACAATATCATCACCCCACACAAAGAAAAAATAAATCAAGCTGATGAAATGTTTAAAGTCTCTGACTTTCAATAAGAACTCTTATAACAAAGACTAATCATCACATAAAGCACAAAGCTTTATTTCTGACAGTAACGATGAAACAGACAGACAAAACAAGTAAGAAAAATAATTTACAACACACAGAAAAACATCAACTTCATGAAATGTTCACTGAATCACATTAAAACAGTTCTCCTTTGTTTAAAAGCTTCTGACTTTCAATAAGAACAAAGACTAATCATCACATAAAGCACAAACCTTTATTTCCGACAAAAAGGATGAACAGACAGACAAAACAAGTAAGAAGAACCACTTACAACACCGGTTGAAGAGTAAGTGGTGATACTGAGCTTCTGGTCTCCTTGGTAGTCCTTGTACAAAAGATCTACAATCCAAAGGGCAACAAATTCAAATAACTCATTCTACAATCGAAACGCTACTATATATATAGATCGGTTGACATTTTTCAGATCCGCCAAAAAAAACTCATATACAGCTAAACAAAGAGTGACCCACAAATAAAAAAAACAGATAGGATTAAATCGATGGATAAACGAAACAGAAGCTGCTCATGACCATAGAAGATTAACGATGCACACAGAAGTTAAAACATGAATGTTTCTTCATACCTCTGGCCTTTTTGCCGATCTCGGTGTAGAGTCCTGGACCTTTACCCATGGTTGTATTTGTGGGAGATGAAGACGAGAGGAAGCAGAGAAGAACTGTAATGGCTTTTATTCTCTGGTTAAAATGTGGTGTGTGTATATAAGGTGGAAGAAGAAAGCCCTATATCTCTTTTTTTTCCTCTTTATCAAGAAAATATCTCAACCGTTGGATCGAGTCGGTTTCCCTCTTTTACAGCCGTTGATTAATTTATTCTCCACTCACAAGTAATTTTATTTATTTATCTCCTCTTCCTTTCTTTATTTTATTTTTATTTTGGCCTTTTCTATTTTCATTGCGTGGCACACAGGCCGCCTTCTCTAATATTTTTTACTTCTTCCCCAAAGTTCTCTATATTTAAATCATTTTGTTGACTCCTTCTATATATTTTCATTTTATCTGATTTGTTATTTCAAATTTTATTTAGGTGATTTTAGTTTTTTTTGTCAACAGGTGGTTTTAGTTTACATCATTGACTTCTCTATTAGCTAAGGGGAATTATTCGGAAAATTTAGATTTAATATCATTAAAAATATATTTGAAAATGCATAAAGAAATAAAGAAATGGTTGGACATTAGCTGTACCAATCAATATCTTAAAATTCCATGACTAAAATGTGATATAAACCCGTCCAAAATAAAAGCTCTTAAAACAAAACAAAACGAAAAAAGCAAAAATATATATATAAAAAGCTCTAAATTAAATACATACATGTCGTATTCATAGGTCCAATACAAAATAATATGCCAAAGTTATTGGTAAGGAAATTAGCATTCCAAATATCACCCTGAAAAAAAATGCAAAACAATTAAAACCACACAATGAAATTTCAAAAATATACATTTTAAAAAAATGAGAGATAACCAATAGCAATATATTTACCCCGTACTAGCGATTTCCGGATTAACATTATACTCTTTTGCAAAAACAAATGGCACGATCCCTTGTGGCAATGCAGCCTGCAACACGATAAATATGAAGAAACTGATTATTGCTTTCAACAAGTTAATAAAGAATATTATTAATTAATTACTAAATTCATTTAACCTGTAATATTGTGACTCTGAAAAGAGTACTTCGTAACCTGATGCTAAATGCAGAAGCAATCATAAGAGCTGGTCCTAATACAAACTTGAGGACCATTGTTATGAACGCCATTTTTGTTCCACATGCTATGATACTACTTTGTGATGCCATGAAAAGACCTGTTTTATCAAAGCATTCATAACAAATCCAAAAGCCATGTAGTTATGGTTCTTATAAAGTAATTTATATAAACATGTGTGTTAAAAATATCAATGTAAAGTAACTTTGAAAGTTGCCACTTCTTTCCCATTTAAGATATCAATCTAAGAATTTCTGATCTAGGTGTTCCTAAATTAATCTTTCCATTTATACTTTCCTTGTACTAAATAAAGCTCCAATGAGCTATTTAATTAACTATCATATATTTTTGCCTAATATATATCTTAACAAATATCTTATGAGCTGGAAGCTATACATGTTTTGAAACTTCCAGCATGTTTCATATTTTATTTTGAGTTGGTTCATTGTGAAACAAATTGTATAGAATATATAGAGAGAGATTACCTAAGCTGAACATGGCCATTCCTAAGCCTCCATCAGATATTATATGTACTGACTTATCGATCATCTGAGGCAATTTCCATCCCAATCTATTAGAAAAATAAAAAAGAATGAGTCAGATGAGATGTTAAATAGTAAATTTGAATAGGTGGAATATCATTGGACTATCCTACTTAGATTTTTTTTTTAAGTTGAATTTGTACATGCACAAAAAAAAAGAAACAGAAAGCTTAAAAGTAGAAGAAGCATTAACTAAATTATCGCTTTTCTTTTTGAAAAGAGAAAAATAAACCTTTACATGTGTAAGTTGATTTTATAAATTCATTTTCAAAACAAAAACTGATAATGATGATGATTGAATGTTTAGATATATAAAGATGAAACTGTTTCACCTGAAATGTAGAGTAGCCCAAACTAATCCAAACAATGCTGCGTATGTATTAGGATTGCTTATAAACTTTCGCCAAGCCCTCAATAGAACCTTCCCAGTTCTTGGAGATCTTGTTCTCACTATTGCTACTTCTTCTTTTGGCTCTTGCTCTATATCAGCTTCTTCATTGGCATTGCCTTGTTTTACAAGAAACACATCTTTAATTAGGGTAAATGTTAAAGAAAGTTCTTTACTGAAAAAAAAGCAAAAAATAGATTAGAGCTACCTCTGTGTTCTAAGGAAGCTCCAGAAGATGTTACCTCCCTAGCGGCATTAATCTCAAACAAGAAGAGCAAGAGGTTGTACCAAATCAAGCTCTGCAACACAACAATCTGCACCAAGATGTGCACAGCTGCATCTCCATCGATGGCACTTAAGATAGGGATTCCAAGAATGAGAGTGTTTGGCAACACGGATACAGATAATCCGGTTATGATCCAACCAAACTTGCCTCCTCTTCCTCCTGTTGGATGCCAGAATCTTAAAACCGCGGCTAATGCAACCGCGGCTAAGATTTTCTGGAGAATGTCTGAGAGAATGAGTCTAGGGCTCATATTAAAAGGGTTGTTTTGGGTGATTACTTGGAAAGAAAGCAAAGGGATGGAGAATTTAGCGACGAATTTGTTGATGCCTGCGCATTGTTCAAGAGAGAAGAGATTTAGATGTTTTACAGAGAGGTAACCTAGGATCATTGGAACATAGAGAGGAACAGTTGCTGAAAAGACATGGTAGACATCAAGCCAAGAGATCATCCTTTTCCTATATATTAAAACAATTGGTTTTTATTGTCTGAAATTGTTTAATTCCATACAATAAAACCCCCCAAGAAAAGAATAAAAGATCTGATGAAAGAAAATAGAAGACAAAGTTTTCTTTCAAATTATAATGGAGAAAATGTGTTTGGTCTTGTGGTATATATATTGGTAAAGTTGATGGCTTTTATTTCTTTTGTTCAAATGTAAAACTCTTGAATTTCAAGCTGTTTGATTCCACAATGGAAATTTTTTTAAAAGGGAAAAAAATTGAGGGGGTTAAAGCCTGGGTTTGTTGAAACTCTGCACTTAAATTTATTTTCTTGTTATTGTTACAAAACAGTTTTGCCAATTCTTGTGGAGTTGGGTTTAGCATACAATAACCAGTCATTTTCTTTAAGTTTTTGGAATTTTCTTCTCACCAAATTGATATAAGTAAAGGAGAAAAACAACAAAAGAGAAAGAGAAGGCTGTTTTTTTTTTTTTTTTTTTTTTTTTTTTTTGAAACACAAGAGAAGGCTGTTTAATTTGTCTTTTGCATGAACAAAGAAGAGCTAAATATGCTCCAACAGAACTTTAATTCTATAGCCTTTGATTTTTTCTTACATAAGATACTTAATTTAAATTGCAAATAATAAAAAAATGTCTCTTTTTATGCATATATAATGTGTAGCCTACTGTATAATGTATGACCATTTCAAGTCAAAAAGGATGTACAGTACAAGGTATAATACATATGGAGTATGCATAATACTTAGCCGATATTCTTTCAACAAAGATCATAGGCTTATGATATGAGAATAAAAACCAAAAGAATAAAGAAGTGAATTGGGAGGGAAGTAATCATCAGGCATAATTTTGTTTGTTTCCAAAATTGTTTTAAAAAATTGAGAAATAAGCATTTTCCATTTATAAATATACGTAGAACATTTTGTCTTCCTTTTTGCTAAAAATAGGGAACAGTCTTTCTTTTAAGTTTGCTTCAAACAAGAAGGAAGCAAATGCTTACCATTTTAGATTGAACCGAGAAACTTTGGAACATTTAAAAGCTGAATTTGTCTGTGGAAACGAATCAAAGCCTCATGGAGTTCTTTCTAAAAATGTTAGCTACAAAGCTTTACTATGGAAAATATTAGCAACATAATTAACTCCAAACCAAATTTGATTATTTTTATATTGTACAAATTTAACAATTATATAAGTATTTATTTGAAGTAAGTTTCTTAATTGTTAGTCAAACTGAGGCTTTCTTAATTTTTTCTGTGCCAGTAGAGGATACAAATTTTTTTATACCCATCAGTAACTTAGTTTTAACCATATTTAAGCTTCACACACAACCCATGAAAGATACACTTTAGTTCTTCTTATTATTATCTTTTTAAAAACTCTTCTTATTATTATCTTTTTAAAAACTCTTCTTATTATTATCTTTTTGAAGTGAAAGACTACAAATTAATAAATACAAAAGCAATGACCTTTATGAACAAAGAAACATAACATGTCCAGCAGTCTATATAACTTTTTAAACTTAACTAATAGATCAAATAAATGTAAAACATATCCCAAAACATGTTATCGTTCAAAAAGACTTGTATTAATCCTTTTTAATTAGAGATAATTGGCCAATACACCCCAAATGGGGGTCTATACTAGTCACTTGCCCATAATGAGACTGATTTATTTTGTCTGACCAAATTGCCCTTCTTTCTCTCTCTCCTTCCTTCCTGCATTTATATGTGGGTGTGTCAGTTTTTTTTTCATTTTCGTTATCAATTCTCTTCTCTCCTCTTATCATTTTCAAAATGAATTACATGCAAAATAAATATGTTAAATATTTTTGAATTCACTTTGATTCTTAAAAAATAATTTTAAATATGTTATTAGAGAAGTACATACAATTAAATTACATCAATTTTTTGATGATATCAATTTTCTGGGTTTTAGATTCGACGTCGTGTTAGCGGTTAACAAATATTGTAGACGTTAACAGAAGTGTTAGTTGTTAACAATTATTTTTACGCTTCGCGTTAATAAATGTGTTCGCTGTTAACAAATATTGTAGACGTTAACAGAAGTGTTAACTGTTAACAATTATTTTTACGCTTCGCGGAAATAAATGTGTTGGCTGTTAACAAATATTGTAGACGTTAACAGAAGTGTTATATGTTAACAAATGTTTTTACGCTTCGTGTTAATGAGAGGAAAGAGAAAGGGCATTCTCGGCATTTTTTTGCCAAATGGTTGTGTCAGTGTCCTTCATGTCCAATCAATGGTATTTTGCTAATTTGAGCTTCAAATATGGGTAGTTCACTAAATCACTCTTTGAATTACCCCAAATAAAGTCTAAATAAAGAAAATAAAATGAGAGCTAAAAATAATAATTTTAAAAATAAAAACATAGAAATTGTCCACAGATAAACAATGACGGCTCTCCATCCTTAGCGGTAACTTCCTAAAATTGGAGATTACTTCTTAATCAAGTTTATATAAACACCAATCATTCACGTTTCTGAAAATTCGCAGTACGTTTCATCATCCTAGCTAAGGCTTTAGGCTCTCAAACGAAAAATAAAACAGAAAACGACCTAAAGCCATGTCGGAAGCTTAGTAATTTTCCATTTAAATCTTAGCCCCGTAAATATTTATATTTTCACATAAAAACTGTTTTGTATTTTTTATCAAAAGTAAATTTTAAAAGATGGAGATGGCTAGGTTGTTAAAGTTGATGTTTATGTTCTGTATTGCTGGTCTGATTCCGACCATACGAGCCAACATTTCTGAGTTGGACGAGTATTGGTCACAACGAGCCGACGAAGCTCGAGAGTTCACTCTTCAAGCTTATCGTTCTGATCCTTACGAAATCGTCGATCACTTTCATGAACGTCACTACGAGTAAGTCAAGGTTATATATATATATATATATATATATATAAATTTAAAACAAAAGACATTACTAATGTTTGGTTTTGTTTTGGAACATAGCAACTCTACTGATGTTACCACGACAGAGGAACATAACAGCAACTCTATTGATGTTACCGCGACAGAGGAACATAACAGCAACTCTACTGATGTTACCACGACAGAGGAACATAACAGCAACTCTACTGATGTTACCGCGACAGAGGAACATAACAGCAACTCTACTGATGTTACCACGACAGAGGAAGATAGCACCGCGAAGCCTGAAGAGGTGGAAACTGAGGTCATTGAAATGGTCGGAAACTCTACGAACAGCACGAGGCGAAGCTTAAAAGGTAAAGGCAAAGGAAAATGGAGTAAGCTTAAGGGACCGTGTACCGCAAGTAACCCGATAGATAAATGCTGGCGTTGCCGTTCGAATTGGGCTAAGCGTCGTAAGAAGCTAGCCAAATGTGTCCGCGGGTTCGGTCACGGAACGACCGGTGGGAAACGTGGACGTATCTACGTGGTTACAAGCAACCTCGACGATGACATGGTGAACCCTACACCAGGGACATTGCGTCACGCCGTGATTCAAAAGGAACCTCTCTGGATCATTTTCAAGAACGACATGAGCATTCGTTTAAACCAAGAGCTTTTGGTTAATAGCGACAAGACGATCGATGCACGTGGAGCTGATGTCCATATCGCACATGGCGCAGGGATAACGATGCAGTTTGTGAGAAATGTTATTATACATGGACTGCACATTCACCACATTTCCGAGAGTAACGGTGGTATGATCCGAGACTCGATAGACCATTTTGGAATGAGGACTAGAGCCGATGGTGACGGTATATCTATATACGGTTCGTCTAACATATGGATTGACCATGTTTCAATGTCGAAATGTCAAGATGGACTTATTGATGCAATTGTTGGTTCCACTGCCATTACAATCTCCAACTCTCACTTCACTCACCACAACGACGTGAGCACTCATACCCATATAATCTAGATTCCTTTTTTTAAGACTAGTCAAATCGATATAATCTTTATTTCTATTATATTTGATGATCAACACATACGATCTGACCTAGATTCTAACGTTACATTTGTTAAGAACAATAGTTACTAGACTATACGATGTTGTTTGTGTAGGTGATGCTGCTTGGTGCGCAAAACAATATGAATGAAGCGGACAAGAAGATGCAAGTCACAGTTGCTTATAACCATTTTGGTAAAGGACTTGTGCAGAGGATGCCAAGGATCAGATGGGGATTTGTTCACGTTGTGAACAATGACTACACTCATTGGGAGCTTTACGCTATCGGAGGTAGTCAAGGTCCGACTATTCTCAGCCACGGAAACCGATTCATAGCTCCTCCACACTTACCTCATTACAACGAGGTAACCAAAAACAAAACAAAAAAGAACATTGCATGGAACAAAAGTGTGGTTATTATTAGATTGTAAACTTATGAAAAAAATAATTAACGTAGGTAACAAAGAGAGATTATGCGTCGGAAGACGAGTGGAAACACTGGACATGGAGATCTGAGAAAGATATATTCATGAACAGAGCTTATTTCAGACAATCTGGTGATCCTCATTACAAAGTTGCTCACACGAGAAAACAAATGATCAAACCTAAAAGTGGACACGCTGTTTCTAAGCTGACCAAGTACGCAGGAGCACTTGATTGCAGAGTCGGAAGACGCTGTTAGAACATCTCCTTTTTTGATTACTTAATGTCTTTATTAAAGACATTTTTTCACCATTTTGATTTTTTTGATTCTAATCTAGTTTAGGATATAAAGAATTAAGGGGTGAAAATGAAAAACGTTTTAATTTGTATATGCATTTTTTGTGTTCTGAACAAACACAACAACTAAAATTATAAAAGAGTAAGCGAAATAGCTCATTCTTGTACTTTTGTGATGACCTTCTCTTTTTGTATTTCGGCAAATTCTTTTTAATGAATTCAATCTTAATTGTCAAAGACTAAAAAATCTCAAATATAAATGATAATGTAGATTGGCTACATTTTTTTGACAAAGATATGATGTGATGCTAAAATAGCCAATTATCATATGAAACAAAACTAATATAATAATAATGACAAAAACAAAGATTCATAGTACTCACTACTTGCATACTCTTAAAAAGAGAGGGCCAAACCCAACATTTTCCTAAAGTATACACATACCAATGCTTGCAATTAAAGCAACTATACGATTTGGAAAGTATGTTCAAATTAAATTTATATTCATATTAATGGAGTTTACATAGATGAATCAACCATTCTCCTTTCTACCATAACTGATGAATTAGCAATGTCGCGACTCGCAAGTGAAAAATCGTCATTGTTACAATAATTAACTAGAAATATAGTCCCCGCGCAAGCGCGGGGCCGAATCCGTTTTTATGTTTTATGTGTGTATGAGATTTTGTTGTTCGTATCTTGTCTAAATCTTTGTTTTCTTTTGCGTATTGCATTATTGGAGTCATCACTTCCATTGAGTTCACTTTCATTTGTTATTTCTTCAAGTGAAGTGTAATTTAAGTGTAATTTTCATTAGAAAACCGAATAAAAATCAAGAAGATTACGACATTAAGTTATATACATAAGATGGTTTGAAGATCACGAAGTTTAATCCCTAAAAATTTTTGTACTACTTTTTGAAAATTCTAATTTATATGTAGAGATGAAATCTTTAATTTGTTTGTTGACATTGAATAATAATGTAACGTCCCGACCGTCCACGGTTAATGGGCTGCCCATGTCCTCGCTCTCGACCCGTGGATCCCATCCCATCTAACGATCGGTTCGTTAATTTTTCCAAAGTCTCCAAATCATTGTTTATTGACCCTACAATCACCACCTGACTTTCCTCGTGTTTTGGATTCACTCGCATGGTATTGTGAATCATTTCCCGATAGGTCATTCATCCTTTCACTATACCAACCTAAGCACGCTTAACTCTGGAGTTCTAAACGGATGTGTGACGAAAAAGGTAAGTCAACTTTAGTGACATAGATAGCTAAATCAATTCTTTTAAGCCTTTTTTATATATATATATCACAGCTCAGGATGTTACAATTCACTTCTTTTCAAAGAACAAAACGTCCTCGTTGTGCCCCACGACAGGTCCCAAGTTTCCTCTCGGGTTAAAATCGAAATGACTAACCAGCTCTAATACCACTTGTAATGCCTCGACCGCCATGCCTCATTCAAAATAAGTAAAAATTCCCCATCATTTTGAAAAAAAATCTCTTGTACTTGAGTTGATTATGTCAATTAAATAAACACCGAAGTGAATCTTTTAGCATGCAACATACGATTTAAAAAATAAATGTGAGACCCACTTAATGTTGATGTGGACACCCTTAGAAAAGATCAAACTGTAATATTATTATATAAAATTTGGTTTCTAGTTTACAAAATCTCATGTAGCTTAGTTGGTTATGTCAATCATATAAACATTGAGGTTAAGGGTTCGAATCTCATAACATGCTATATATCATTTTTTTTTTAAAAAATATGTGGCATCCACTTAACGATGACGTGGCAGCATGGGAGAGACTCAACTCTCCCATTATAATATAGATTTATAAAACTGAATGTCCGGTTTAGAATAACCGGGTTTGAACCGACCAAACAGAGGAATCAAGTAGCGACTATTGTTATGTGTGTTTATTTCCATATTTGTCGCTTTTCAAAGACCAAAACGGATAAAAAGAAATGAATCCGCTGTTTAAAAATAAGACAGCCCATAGGAAGCAAAAGACTGGCCCCTGGTTTTTGAATCCATAATGGTATCTCTGTCTTCTCTTCTCTTTGGTCCCCTGTTTTATATCTCATTCTGTCTTCTCAATCCATTTCAAGATCTCTGTCTTTTGTTGGTTGGTGGATTTTGCGAGATTCATGGGGTTTGAAATGAAACCTGAGAAAGACGTTTTGGGATTGACTCCTAGTAAGAATCACTGTAAGGCTAAGAGCCGTAATAAAAATAAGATGAATAGAAATAATAAGAAAAAGAAGATGGTGATGACATGGCGACGGAAGAAGGCTGATTCTCCGGCGGAAGAGATCACTGCGGTTCGGCGGCTGTTTCTTACGTGTAAGGAAGTGTTCTCTAGTTGTGGTCCTGGAGTTGTTCCGTCTGAAGATAAAATCCAACAGCTACGAGGAGTTCTTGGTATTAACATTTTGATTCAAATCTTCTTGTTCTAGGTTTCCATAAAGTTTCTATCTTGATTTGTTTTTTGATCATATAGACAATATGAAACCAGAGGATGTCGGATTAACTCCGACCATGCCGTATTTCCGACCAATCTCCCGACCGGGAAATGGGTCTTCGCCACGGATAACGTATTTGCCTCTATACGAATGTGAACACTTTCGGTAATTTTACTAAAACTCTCACTTGTGTTATCACAGATTGCGATTTTTTGTTTGCCACCTTCTGGTGTCATTCCTCTTCATAACCATCCAGGGATGACAGTTTTTAGCAAGCTTCTCTTCGGTACGATGCACATCAAGTCTTATGATTGGGTGGTTGATGCTCCAAGTAAGCTTACTTACATCACAAGAAAACTCCTAAGCTATGAAACCTTTTCTTTATATGCAATAAGTCTCTGGTAGGGTTCTTAGATATTCTAAGAGCATCATTATTGGTGGTCCTTAGCAGAGGTTCTTAAGAACAGTTAAGGACCAAGTCTTTAACTTTTCAACTGAAAAAGTTAAAGACGTCTCTTCTATAAGAGAACTAAAAAAGTTAAGGACGTCTATTATATAAGAGACGTCTTTAAATTTTCTTTTGAAAATTAAGAAACAAGTTCTTAATTGTTCCTAAGAACCTCCGTCTTAAAGACTACCAATAATCATAGTCTAATGTACTTTTTCATCTCAAAGATATAATCCCAGTTTAGCAAAAGATTATAGGCAATGATCAGAACAATACTGAGAATGGTGGTGTTTAACATTTTATGCGTTTTCAACTCAAAAGTCAAAACCAACTGTCAAATGATGGATTGTTTCATGACCCTCCTTAAAAGTTATTATTGATCTTCTCTCAGTGCTGATGTACGCTGATGTGATGACTCCTATGGTTGATCTTACTTTAGGACCGACCACCTACTCTATGTAGGTCAGGTCATCCTACTTGTGTCAACAATTTGGGCTTGGTCCGTAAAGGAAATAAGATTCTATGTCCTTCTGGTGATATAATTGAGTGACGCAGTGTACACTATTCTATAGGTGCTAAATAATATACAGTTTGCTTTTTCCATTTTCACGTTCTAAATTATTATAATTTATTTATATTCATTGGTTTCACTTTTAGAGTAATTCGTTTATATAATATAAACGTCTTAAATTATACATAGAAAAACGTTATTAATTTACTTTAATAAGCTTTTTAGTCTTTTATATTCATTTGGGAAAACTCTATTTAGTTAAAGATTTTTTTTCTGAATGTGATATTTTTTATTTGGCATCATGAATGTGAGTATTCCGATAGCTACTATTCATATATATACAAGTTGGTTTTTATCGCCCATAATAGTATTTTGTTTACCACATTCTGCATGGCTACCTATCAAAGTGTTAATAGTCTATGATATATACCTTCACCATAATATAAACTGAAAATCGCTTTTTGTTTGATCTAAACCGTAGTGAGAGATTCGAAAACGCGCCTGGCAAAATTGAAGATGGACTCAACGTTAACAGCACCATGCAACGCCTCGAACTTGTACCCGGAAGATGGCGGGAACATGCATCGGTTCACAGCGGAAACAGCGTGCGCGGTTCTCGATGTGCTTGGCCCTCCTTACTGCAATCCAGAAGGCAGGCATTGCACTTATTTTCTAGATTTCCCTTTGGACAAGCTCTCATCAGGTCAGCTTTCTATACTTACTAAACATAGTAGCTTTAACTAATAACATGCAATGACACCAGCTAGATAGATAAAAATGTTTGTGTTGGTTTTTAGTGGAAGACGACGTTTTAAGAGGTCAAGTGGAGAAAGAATGTCATGTCTGGCTGCAAGAAAGAGATGATAATCCAGATGATCTTAACGTAGTTGGAGCGTTATACGGAGGTCCACAGGTTCAGGACTGAGAGTTTTTTTTTATCCATGCAGTTTTCAAAATTTCGAATTAGTTTTTTTCCTTTTTAATTTGGGCTTCTTAGTTTAATTTCTTCTTTGTACATAAAGAAAAGGAAAGTTAAACAGGAAAAGAAAAATATTATTACTGTTTTTAGTTTAAACTTGGGTCTCTTTTCAAGTTTTTTTTTTCTGATAGTAACCAAAATAGAATAGACTTGGTCTGAATCAGCTTTAGTATATTACGATAGTGTTTGGAATTTGTTTTTACTTAAACTTTCATTGCTTTTCTTTCTTCTTCTTTTGATTCATTTGGATCTGATCTCGATAATTTTAAGATACAAAACCGATATAAAATCATTTAAACCTAAAAACAATTTGTTTTGCAAATTGACTAAAAATAAATATAAACGAATTGAATAATGATAGTGAGAGAGAACAATTTGTCCCACTGGTTCCTCTCCTACAAAGAATGACTAGAGGAATCATAACCGGGTTTACTGATTTTTCAACGAATACAGTATATTTGTAAAATGGCTTAATTTTTTTTTTTTTTGCTGAAGCCAATAAGAACCACTGTAATTTATTTATGTAACAGTCAACTATTTGAAACATAGATCAACTTCCAAACTGTTGCAAAAAAAAACTAAAAATAATTCTGAACGTTGCATTGTTTTTTTTTTGGTGTGGAATGTATGCCATACTAAAGATAAATACTAGTACTTCGATATATTCCATAAGATGCTCTAGCAACTTGAAATTTATAAATTAGTTAATATTCAAAAAATTAACAGTTAAGTTTCAACCGGCGGACATGCTCAATTTCCACGGAGAAGAATAAGTAGTGATACTACCAGCTGTACATGTACTCCTTCAACTTATTAATCAATATTTTCCGAGACAATGAAAAAATGATACAAATTTGAATTCAAATATCTTGGATAATGCATAGAGATGCCTTAACCCAACAAGAATAATAAACTAATTATTCATCCGATGACCAATCTCAAACCATTGACCTAAATTTCAATAGAGAATCTCCAAGTTGTCTCTAAACTTTTTTCTTCGATTGTTTAGTTTCAATGTCTAAATCCAAACCGTTGACCTTAGGTCAGTGGTTGTAAAATCTATCAGCAAGTTGGTGGCACAAATATTATTTTATTATAGTTGTGTATCCTGGTGAAGACCATCATCATATATACTAACTCTTACTAACATATAAAAACAATAATATTTTTGATGAAAGTTTTTATTTTTTTAAGAAATTCATTAAAAAATCAAATGAAAGATTTTGGCATAAATCTCTCTTAAAGTTTTTTAATAAAATTCTATTAAAATATTTTTAGTTAGAGATTTTTATTAAAAGATATTCAATGCAGATGGTCTAAGAACCTTTTTATATTAACAAAGGATATTATCAAGCTGATGTATCAGCATTTCCAAGAGATTAGGGTTTATCATATTTAACACTCATTGTAGAACTGTAAATATTGGTGTTTTTCCAGTTATATTTTGTGCCATATAAATACTGTTAATTTATTTTATTATTATTTTAAAATGATTAGGAGATTTTTAACCAAAACTCATATATTTTTAACCAAAACTCATATATACGTCATAAGTAATACTCAATCAAATTATCTCTAGTTTTCGATTTTGAAGTTTTAATTGGACTAAGGATGATTAATATTGATTATTACTTTAATTACTCAGTAAATTTAAAGCAATTCATTAATTATTTTTATATTGTAAATATCATTCAAATTTACATTACAAGTAATAAAATCAAGGAGGTCGTTTCTAGTTATATTTTGTTTCTGTAAAACATTATGGATGTATTCATATATGTATATATATATTATATTTCTGAGAGTATATATATATATATATCATATATGAACCGTTATTAAAAAGACTAATAAAGCTCGGGTCAAGATCTCTGATCTGTCTTTGCAAGTCGCAGAGACATGTTAGTTGACCTTTCTTCTTTCACTCGTTTTCTGAAAAAATCTAAAACTTCTTCTTTCCTTGCAAATTTTATGGAACTGTTGTGTTTAAAATATTATTTAGCAGTGCGGCCATATGAACATAACTAATCACACTGGAACTGAAATAAACAAACTTATCGTAACCTAGAAGAAAATAATTAATACAGCTGACCAAAGACTTTTATTGTCTAAATAGGACCAACGGTTGATAATCTTCCTTTGTCAGTTGTCTTATTATGGATGATTAAGCAATTTTTTACATCAAATATTTAAATTTAATCACTAGTCTTCAAATGAAATTCAAAGATTAGTACTAGTTATCACAAAGAAGCAATTTTACATGCAGAGCTGGTCCCATAGTAATCGAAATGGCTGTCAAGAAAATAACAAAATTATAAGAAAGAGCTAGCTTTATCATTTCCATGTAACTAGTAACTACTAATTAGTTTTTCTTAATCATGTCAGACGTGCTAATTTTATATCTCATTGCTTATTGAATTAAACAATAACCACATTGCGACCACGACTGTTTACTTAACTATATAATAAACTGTACACATCATATATAATATTAGTTAACAAGAAAGTCTTTTGTTTATAACAAAAAATAATAATAATGAATGAATGATGTAAGTTGAGTTGATCAAATGTTTACTAAGATTTTTTCTGTAATATAAAATGCTGTAGGAGCTCAGATCCCCAAAAGAAAAATAAGTTAGAAACTTAGATCGAGAACAAATTAATTATTTAAGATTGAACACCTCATGAAGTAAATTATTTATTATTATGCGATCAAAATAAATAAATAAATATTTTTCTCATAGTTATGTACGGCACCACAAAAGAAGTATACTAGTCTTGATTTGAAAGAACTAATAAATTGTTTGGTTTGGAGAACTGGAGACAGGAAAGACGAGAATTGGCTAGCTTATGTTGATTATTAATATAGTGGACTAGCTTATTAAGATATATCTCATGTTTTCTATTTGTGATTTCAGACTAGCTTATTAAGATATACCTTATGTTTTCTATTTGTGATTTTACCGATAACTGTATACGAGTGAGGCTCAAATGTATAATCATAAATAATAAAAAATCTAATATATTAAAACAGAGTCCTATTTGAAAATTATCTTGACATGTTTTTTTTGGACTTATTGAAAAATGTTGTGACTTATCTATTAACTAACATCTATATTATTAAAAATCAAGTACAAAATTGGAATGTTTGGAAACATAGATAATAAACTAAAGTAAGAATGTTTGGAAACATGGATACCAGATTAAATATTTTCTTCTATTTACACATTTAGTCATCCCATTTCTTTCTTATTTACAGATTCTTCCAATATCACTTAAAATAATATATTTAAATTAATTAATTTCAATGGGTTGTTATTTCTTTGTCGTAAAAAAATAATCTCGAAATATATAGTGTATGTTATATAAAATTATCTATAAATATATTATTAATTTATTTATTTTAGTAAAATATAAAAGAATCTAACAAAATTTTACTTAAAATTTTAAATATTTTTATAAAATTATACATTAATAAATTTTGTGATTAGTAATATAATAATATTATAAAATATTTTAACTAAGTTTTTATTATAAAACAGGAAAATAAAATTCTACACTATTTTTTTAATAAATTCTATAAATATATTCTCTATTATATAAAAATAGCAGTGTTACATTAGTTAAATATGGTAAAATTATAATAAATAGTTAAATTAACAAATTTTAAAATTTTATCTACTATTAACAAATAGTAATTAGACCATTTCAAAAATAAGTTAATATGACATATTTAATTATTTACATTAATCATAAACCAACTAAAGATTTGAATTTTGTTTTTTAATTATAACAAAATCTGTTGAGAAAGAATCTAACAAAATCTTAATTAAGAATTTAAATATTTTTATAAAATAGTACATTAATAAATTTCGTAATTAGTTATATAATATTATCATAAATCAATGTTAACTAAAATTTTATTATAAACAAGAAAATAAAAATTATACTATTTTTATAAATTCTATAAATAAACTCTGAATTATATGAAAATAGAAGTGTTACATGAATTAAATATGATAAAATTATATTAAATAGGTAAATTAAAAAATTTTAAATTCTAAAGTTTTTCATATAAATAAATCATCATTCATCATTAAAATAGGCTAAAATTCATAAACTGTATAATAGCTTTATACAAACTAAATATTAAATATTAGATATAATAGATTTTTTGAACAATCACAATTTTGATAATCATCAATTAGGAACCAAATAAAATAGTCTATTTTTGAACCTATAAGATTTTGAATTTAAATATATTAGATATTAGATATAATAGATTTTTTAAACAATCACGATTTTGATAATCAATCAATTAGGAATCAAATTTTTTTTCAGAATATTCATCAACTCATTATACCATATTTATAATTTGATAACAGAATTTTCAATCCTTCTAAAACGTGTGCAACACCCATCCAATATTTTGGGTATATAAATTTAGTACATTAATAATAAACCAACTAGATTTTTTTTTTTTAATTATAACAAAATCTGTTGAGAAAGAATCTAACAAAATTTTACTTAAAAATTTAAATATTTTTATAAAATTATACATTAATAAATTTCGTGATTAGTAATATAATATTATTATAAATTAATTTAACTAAGTTTTTATTATAAAACAGGAAAATAAAATTTTACACTATTTTTTCATAAATTCTATAAATATATTCTCTATTATATAAAATAGCAGTGTTACATTAGTTAAATATGGTAAAATTATATTAAATAGGTAAATTAAAAAAATTTAAAAATTTATCTACTATTAACAAATAGTAATTAGACCATTTCAAAAATTATTTAATAGGACATATTTAATTATGTACATTAATAATAAACCAACTAAATATTTGAATTTTATTTTTAATTAACAAAATCTGTTGAGAAAGAATCTAACAAAATCTTACTTAAGAATTTAAATATTTTTATAAAATAATATATTAATAAATTTCGTAATTAGTTATATAATGTTATTATAAATCAATGTTAACTAAAATTTTATTATAAACAAGAAAATAAAAATTCTACTATTTTTTATAAATTCTATAAGTAAACTCTGGATTATATGAAAATAGAAGTGTTACATGAATTAAATATGATAAAATTATATTAAATAGGTAAATTAACAAATTTTAAATTCTAAAGTTTTTCATTTAAATAAATCATCATTCATTAAAATAGGCTAAAATTCATAAACTGTATAATAGCTTTATACAAAATAAATGTATTAACATATGTTAAACTTATATATCTACAATTTTTATTTATATTGAAACTCTCAACAATATATTGTTTTAAAATGTTTGTATACAAAAATATAATAATATATAATAAACTTTAATTCATATACTATTTTTTTTTAAAATGTCAATAGAAAACTATGGTATTTTAGCAACTCACTTACAATATTAATGACAAATCAAATTTTAATTTTAATTTTTTTATAATTATAAAAAATATGTTGGGAATTTTCTTTTAAATAGTACCAAATTCAAATATCTTATGTATAAAATAATAGATTAGATGTAGTAACAAAAAAATTCAAAATTAATTTTTAATAAAATAATATGATAGATACTACTATGGATAAAATTTACTAAAAATAGGTCTATATTATTTAAACAAAATAGTGTTTTTACTTATAAATTCCGTAAAACATTAAAATGATATATGTTAAAGTATGTTTTCTTATACATATTAAATAGATTTCTTTTAAGTAATATAAATAAATAAAATTTAAAATATATTATATGCAAAATGTATAAATTAAAGAAAAAAACATATTTTGAAAAACATTCTTTATTTGATTATTTCATATGGTTATTTTATTGTATTTCAACTCAAAAATATATTAGTAAGTAAATAAAAATTAATAATAAATTAAAATGTTTTAAACAAATCACTATATATTAATAATTTTGAGGAAGAAATATAAAAAAAATTATAGAGTTACACAATGTATAGCACTAAATTAAAAATTATATAATTAAAATATTTGTAGTAATATCAAATACATTTATAAAATAGAAAAATATCCGCACGGACGTGCGGGTTAAAATCTAGTTATTTCGTTATATCTTAAAACTTTTAAACTAAAATTTATTTTACAAGAAAATAGAGCAAATAATGCATGTGCTTTTTTCAACGCCATGCAGCTTTACGTCACTTATGAAATTTGACAACTATGTGAAGCATTTGACATTTGTATAGATGTTGGTTATAAAATAAAATTAGAAAGTAAGATTCGGAAAATGATTTTTTTTTTTGTTTTAAGAAAGTCCTTAGAGCAACTCCATCAATTAGTATCCCTAATGGGTACTAAAGAATAAATTAATGTTAAAGTTTGTGATTTGAAAGGTTAAGTACCCCTATTAGTTTATTTAATTTTTTCATCCTCCATTGGTATAACCCATTTGAGGTACTTAAATTTTTTTTTTTTTGTTTTTTTAAGTTGAATGACTTTGATCCTTTCATGGATCCTTGGTTTCCATTGAAGATGATTCTTCTGAAGAACTGGATTTTCTCTTCCGATCTTCATCAAACCGTCACGCATGGGAAAGAAACGATGGAGAAGATGGAGAATCGACGGTGAATCCATGGAGAAACAACAACGAATCGTTGCAGAAGATGGAGAGATTGAGAGATGGAGAGATTGCTCTCTCAACGAGAAAAGAAAAAAAATGAAATTCGGCGAGGAAGACCAACAGAGGAGAGAGACACATTAAGAGTGAGGTCCAATGATAAAGCGCCACTTAGGGGTCCTTATCATTCCCAAAACTCCTTAATTAAAGAGCGCTCCTCTGTTTTTTTTCCTTTTCTAATTTATTTTTCACCTTTTTTTTTAAGTCACCTAGCATAAGGAGTCCCGATGGAGTTGGTCTTAGTTGACAAAATCATAATAATCACCGTGTCTTGCCTGCGTATTGACCGGTATACGCACCCTTTTGCCTACTTTTTTTTTATTAATCTAAAGGTATCTCATACGTATCCAATAGCTCAAACTAATCTTCTGAAAAAAATGCATCTCATAGATAGATCATCTTTTCAAATAAGCCTTAAATTATGACATCATATCTTGGTTGTATATTTCTGGTTGATAATATGATTTACTAAGGGTCTAAGCATCCAGGAATATTATTTGTACACACTTGGTAAACTTTATTTATACGCACTTGGATAAACTTAATTAATGCACTGGTGATGGTAAGCCTATGAATGTACAACCGTATACATATTTGGACTATGTATATAACATGTTTTCATAACGCAGGGTAATAAACACAGTAATTAAAAATTAATATAAGATTAAACAGTTGACGAGTGCTCATGTGATGTGAAGCCAACATATAGAAGAAGTCTTCTTCCATGAAGCTTCAAAGATATCTCCCTTCAGGCCTTCACATTATACAATCTCTATTTCACGCCGTACAATTGGGCTATTTCTTATATATATATTAGTTTCATTTATTGCATTAGGACATTTAATAGTAATTCAATTAAATAACCAAGATACATGCAGACTTTTATCTATAGTTGGCTCAATTAATAAAATGGAAGTATATACAATTCATGTGAAGTTTTTTTTTCATTTTACAAAGATTAATTAGATTTATCAATTTTATACTTGTAATTTTACTTAACTATTGGCGTAAGAAAGTGTACTGTAAACATTATTGGGTCCCTTATTTGTATTCAAATTTTATTTTCATAATGTTAAACATATAAATAAGATATGATTACAAAAACTCTACTAATTCGAAAATATGTTTTTTTCATTGTATCCTAGTTGTAATGTTTTCATTGTCCCTAGTAAAACGGGAAGCAGTATTATCAACAACAAAGTCAGGAACTAATTAATTTATATTTCGTTATACACTTACAAAAATATACAACACAGGTATGATTGGAGGAAAAAGTCTCGCAATTCAATAAACAGAATAAAAAATTGAACATGTTGAATTGTTGACGCTTTGGGTCCTCTCCAAGAAACTACACAAATGGCTATAAGTAAAGGGTTTTCATTAAGGCTGTGAACAAACAAACAGGCACCAAAAGAAAAACAAAACTCAAAGAAGAAGACAAAGATCTTTTTATATTTCTAAAAATGGAGGTCCTTCTGAAATTACCTACTTCTGATTCTCTTCTTAAGGATAAAGTTCTTGGAGCCGCTCAAATCCATGAAGCTACAAAGGTAACCAACTCATATGTGCAAATACTTAAAAGTTCTACATATATACGGAAGCCACACAGATTTGTATTTTGTACTTTTATGTAATTTTTGTATCCTGATATAGATCTTCTACTCGATAATTGCTTTGCTTATCGTAATTAATAAAAATAAAAATATTTATCGTTTCATTTTTAAGAGATTGGAAACTATAGAAGATTACATATTAGTTATCATTTTTGATATATATATAAGACTGAATAATTCGTTAGTTAGGGTCAATATGGATCGCCATGATATATATATATATATATAATAAATTCTTGGAACAATTTATATTTATTTGGGAAATTAATCCGTTTTTATATTCGATGATCTTAGGATGAGGTCGAGCATCAAGAACTTGAATCTGCCAAGGCTGAGATGAGCGAGGTGAAGGAAGAGAACAAAAAGCTTAAAGGGATGCTCGAACGAATTGAGAGTGATTACAAGTCTCTAAAGCTCAGATTCTTCGATATAATACAACAAGAACCTTCAAATAACCAAACACAAGATCAAACCATGGTTGATCTTTCTAAGGCGACAAAGGATTTGAGTTCTTTAGATCAAGAACGCGAGCTTGTGTCGCTTTCACTCGGACGAAGAAGTTCTTCTCCGAGTGATAACACCTCGAGAAAGGAAGAGAAAACAGACGCGATCAGCAAAGAAGTCAACGCTGACGAAGAGTTGACCAAAGCGGGCTTGACCTTAGGGTTCAATAACGGAAGTGGCCGTGAACCGACCGGGGGTTTATATGTCCAAAATAAGGCCCATTCTAACTCGGAGGACGCTCCAGGAGAAACTTGGCCGCCGAGTAAAGTTACCGGGAAGAGAAGCTCTCCGGCACCAGCCTCCAGTGGCGATGTTGATGGAGAGGCAGTCCAGCAAAATCATGTTAAGAGAGCTAGAGTTTGTGTTAGAGCGAGATGTGACACACCAACGGTACGTCCTTAACTTATACATGTTGTTTGATAGATAACTTTGATTATTGTAAACAATTTGATTATCTTTTATATGTCACCACTGATTAAGACAAGTTTTACTATATGTTGTATAGATGAATGATGGTTGTCAATGGAGAAAATATGGTCAAAAGATTGCGAAAGGAAACCCTTGTCCACGAGCATACTATCGTTGCACGGTTGCACCTGGATGTCCCGTTAGAAAACAGGTACATATCTACAAAATAATCAAATCCTTCTATCGTTTTAATCTTGATTTTCTAACTTTGAAAGAGTAATAATGGAAGTGAAACCATATCCAGCATTAATTTGTTTAGTCTTGTTTTAGTTTAGCTGATATTCCATATAAAATATTCCACCCGTTTCAATTTAATTGTCGTTGTAAATTAAAATTTTTGTTTTAAAATAAGTGTCGATTTATGATTTCAATGTGAAATTTATTAAATTTAATTGTTAATTTATTTTTCTATTGGTTTAAATGTGACTAACTTTATAGGTAATGATGTTTTTATTTTAAAAATATATAAAATTAAATATTTTATTATAAAAAATTAAACTACGACTAAAATGAAACAAATGTAATATAGTTTAAATTGTGAACATTCCTAGGCAAACCAAAGCAAGTGGGCATGTGCATATACTAAAAACAAATCATCTAAGTCCTAACTATTTGTCTTAACTATTGATGTTTAGGTCCAAAGATGTGCAGAAGACATGTCCATATTAATCACAACCTATGAAGGAACGCACAGCCATCCTCTTCCTCTCTCAGCTACCACCATGGCCTCTACTACTTCAGCCGCCGCCTCTATGCTCCTCTCCGGCTCCTCCTCCTCATCATCAGCCGCAGATATGATCGGAAACAACCTCTACGACAATTCAAGATTCATCAATAACAACAACAACAACAACAACAAATCCTTCTATTCACCCACCCTTCACTCTCCATTACATCCCACCGTCACTCTAGACCTCACCGCACCACAACATTCATCTTCTTCATTGCCGTCTTTAAATTTCAACAAGTTTCCTAACTCATTCCAAAGATTCCCAACCACAAGCTTAAACTTCTCTTCTGATTCATCATCATCAAATTCGTCTATTCTCAACCTACCTGCGACTTGGGGTAATGGGTATTCTTCTTATACACCATACCCTTATAACAACGTCCAATTTGGTACGTCCAAAACAGTCCAAAATAGCCAGTCCTTAACCGAAACCCTAACGAAAGCGCTTACTTCCGACCCAAGTTTCCATTCCGTGGTAGCAGCTGCCATCTCATCCATGGTCGGATCAAACGGGGAACAACAGATGGTCGGTCCACGACATTCTACTAGCGACAATGTTCAAAGAACAACCGCAACGGATACTAATAAAGGACGTGGAGGCTATTTTAGTAGCTTATTGATGTCTAACATAATAGCAAATAATCAAACGGGTGCATCTTTGGATCAAGCATCGTCGCAACTTCCTCGGCTATCTATGTTCAACAACTCTTCTTCTACGACTAGTTTCGTGAACAAGGAAGAGAAAAACT
Organism: Moricandia arvensis; assembly: GCA_905132765.1. Lineage (NCBI taxonomy): Eukaryota > Viridiplantae > Streptophyta > Magnoliopsida > Brassicales > Brassicaceae > Moricandia > Moricandia arvensis. The sequence goes on from CAJHQP010001509.1 coordinate 60,995, forward strand.
AACCTCCATCGTTTATCTTTTGGGATGATTTTTTTTTTCATTAGGCGTTATAGTATTGTATCAGAAGATGTTAGTTCATGTTCGTCCGTTTCTCGTAAGTGTGTTCTTCTTATTTTTTTTGAGTTAGGACACTATGGCACCGAATTCAAATAGACCAGGGCATCTATATCCCACAACCCCTCTTTTTCTTATTTTAAAAAAAATAATAAATAAACCAATAGCGGGCCGCCACGTGTCAGTAGGACCTGCAAATAGTGCAAGCAACATGTTCTTATTTGGCAACAAGAAAAGATGTTTCTTGTTTTGGTGGTGGGCCCTACACTAAAAAAGCACCTAAAAACTTCTTAAGAGACTTGGGATAATGGTGCTCTAAATGTGTACAATGTTTCTGATTAAGGAGACTCAACCATGGGCCTAAAATAATGGGCCTAAAATAATGGGCCAAATATCTTTGACATATAAAGAAAACTTCCAAATGATTATGTGATGCAACATACAGATGTTGTGTTAGTGCTTATCTTTTAAAGTTTGGTGATTCATGCAGTTTGGTGATTCTAGAATCTCAAAGTTATCCAAACTCAGTTAATAATCCGAAGTTTCCTTCACAGATTGTTGAACCAGGGAAAATTTACAAACACAATATACTCTTTAAGTTTTCTATTGTTTCATAGAGTACCTTTGGAACTACAATATGCTCAATGTTGACGAAGAAGAAACTAGATAGATTGTAAGTTTGTAGCAGCTCTCGATCTTTCAAATCTCAAGAAACTATAACGTACGTGATTAATTCATATGTGTGTGGTTTATGCATAAATCTGAAAAATTCTTTTTTTTTCGTGTTTTTGGTTATGAATTTCATGTTATTGGTAAAATATGGACCACAATTTCATAATGCTATGTTTAAAATATATAAATTTTATTTTCATAACCATATAAGATCATAGAGGAAAAGTCCATCAAGACCTATAAGAGCAACTCCATCGGGAGTTACTAAACCCAAAAAGCCCTACAAAACATAATAAAAATAAATCAAAAGCCCAAATAAAGTTTAGTATCGCTTCTCTTTTTGGGTTTTTTAAGTTTGGTAAGGAGCGCATACGTGGCGCTTTGTGAGTGGACCGCACCCATAGACCTCTCTCTCCTTCGGCGAAATGAAGCAGTCTCGAGTTCTCCGTCTTCTCTATCTCGAATCTCTCTCTCTCGAACAACTCGGCGACTCTGAAGCTTTGCCGACTTCTCTCTCGAATCTCGTCGTCGGTGTGGTGCTTCGTCGTCTCCGTCCCGAGTCTCACTGTCTCTCTGTGGAGCCTCGTCTTCTCTCTCTCGAATCAGCTCTCTCTCTCTCTCGATAATCTCGTCATCTCTCTCGAAGCTCCGCGTCTCTCCGTCGTCTCCATCGAACCTCGTCATCTCTCCGTCGTCTCTCCGTCGTCTCTCCATCGTCTCTGTCGAGCCTCGTCTTCTCTCTTTAAGCAAGCTCGTCTCTCTCTCTCTCTCTCGATAATCTCGGCGTCTCTCCGTCTTCTCTGTCGTCTCCGTCGAAACTCGTCGTCGTCTCCGTCGAAACTCGTCGTCGTCTCCGTCGAAACTCGTCGTCGTCTCCGTCGAAACTCGTCGTCGTCTCCGTCGAAACTCGCCGTCGTCTCCGTCGAAACTCGCCGTCGTCTCCGTCGAACCTCGTCGTCTCTCCGTCGAATCTCGTCTCGATCTCCTTATCGGTAAGAAAACATCCGTTTGATTTGATCGTTATGTTTACTGCTGTCTCGATTTTGGTTTATCTCCCATCTCTTGTCTGTTGAGTTTAAGATTTTTATGATTGTTTCATGATATTGAGGCGATGACTGAATGTTTCATAATGTTGAGGCGATGACTGATTGTTCTTACTAGTTAAGTTTTGTTCTACTGTGGAATAGATGACTGATTGTTCTACTGTTGAATAGATGAATCGATATGCTTAAGCTTTGTCTTAATAAAAGTGGGATTGATTGTTTGTAGAATGGATACATTAAAGTTGAATAGATGAATCGATATGCTTAAGCTTTTTTAGTTTTCTGTTATTGTCTTCGTTTATGCTTAACACAGAGATCATGTGTTAATTAAACTTGATTTTTTGGTTGTGCAAGGTTGATGATGTGCGTGGAAGACACTTGGGTTGTTGGGCTGTCTGAAGAATCACATAAAAGCACCTCTCATTCATTTCACAGTTGACAAGAGGTAAATTAAATTTTCTCTCTAATAAGTAGATATAGGTGGTTGTTAGATATAGGTGGAACCCGAAATAATGGTTGTGAACTTTGATGGTTGGTGGTTAGCTTTGATGTTTTTTACTTAATTGTATTTAGTGCACCAACTTAAAAACTTCAACAACTAAAAAACATTAACAACTACAACAACTACATTAAACGACAACAACTACATAACTTCCCTTTAAAACTTCAACAATTACCACACTTATAAAGCATCCTCAAAACCTATTAGAAAACTCCATCTAATTTCCTTCTCTAAAGCTATTATGGATCCTGATACACAACATTGTAGCTTTCAAAACCTGTTACAGAGTCAACAACCAATCACTCAAAACCCTTATCACTCTGTCCCTTGTGAGCCTTATCAGCATGTCCCTCATGAACCAACTGTTGAAGTCTCTGCGTCGGATGCCTCTATGTTCGGTTCTCAATGGACCGAAGATGGCAACGAAGGTGTAGAGATCTTGTCTGGCCGTAAAGAGAGAAGAAAATGGTCACCAACAGAAGATGGGGTGCTGATAAGTGCGTGGCTGAACACCTCGAAAGATGCAGTTGTTGGAAATGAGCAAAAAGCACTTGCGTTTTGGAAACGCATTGCTGCTTATTTTGCTGCCAGTCCTAAGCTAGATGGCGCGCAAAAGAGAGAGCCAACACACTGTAAGGCGAGATGGGGGAAGATTAATGAGGACGTGTGTAAGTTTGTTGGGTGTTATGAAGCAGCAACGAAGCAGAGAGCAAGTGGACAGAACGAGGATGACATCTTGAAGTTGGCTCACAAGATTTTCTTCAATGATCACAAGGCCAAGTTTACGTTAGAGCATGCTTGGTTAGAGCTAAGATATGATCAGAAATGGATGGCATCTTCTGCTACCAAGGATAAAGTTGAGACAAAAAAAAGAAGGTTGGATGACCAGTCATCAACCTCAGTGACTATGGATGAAGCAATGGCTCGGCCAGAAGGTGTTAAAGCAGCAAAGGCAAAAGGAAAGAAGCCAGTGAGGAAGCAAGCGAATTTGGAAGCAGAAGAGAAGGAGAAGAGGGAGTTTCAAAGCTTGTGGGAGATTAGGCAGAAAGATTTTGAACTTAAGGCAACTCTTAACAAGCAAAAATTGCTTGAGAACCTACTTGCCAAGCCTGAACCATTAAGTGAACTCGAAATGCAACTAAAAAATAAGCTCATTAATGATATCTTAGCTTGAGTGTTAAGCAAGTCTGTATGTCTCTGTTTCTGTCTTAATGAATGTCTTAATGAAGGTGTGTATGTCTCTGTTTCTGTCGTTATGAAAGTCTTAATGAATGTATCTGTTTTTTCCTTAATGAATATCTCTGTTTTTTCTTAATGAATGTTAATGGTTTTGGTAGTGAATGTTAATGGTTCTGTTTGTGAATGTTAATTGTTTTGTTGTCTGTTTTTGGTAGTTGGGACTCACCACGTTTTGTGTGTGTCAATTGCAGGTGGAGAATAAAGCCAAGCCTTACCAATTTCTTGTGACAGAAGCAGACAAAACTGAGAGTTGGTAGCAGACAAGACCGAGACCTATTGGTATCTATAAATGTACTCTATAATTGTTTATCGAAATGCAGTTCTCATTTGTTCTCTATTTTCTGTATTTCCCATTTGGGTTTGTAAAAAAAATTATCTTGTCCAAACCATTTCTTTTATGTAAACCATTTCTTATCTAAACCATTTTTTATGTAAACTATTTCTTCTATGTAAACCATCTCTCTTACCCAAACCAATTCTCTTATCCAATTCAAATTTACATTTCTAAATGGATGCTTCTTCTTCTAATAATTTTGAAGACTTGATGGATGAAAAGTTTGATCAAATGTTTGATCAACAATTCGATAATCTCCTCATTCGGGCTGAAGATCGTCAAGAAGCTTCAAGATCAAAAAAGAAACGAGCGTACATTGAAAGACAACGAGAACAAGGGCACATACAGTTATGGAACGACTACTTTAGTGAAAATGCAACATATCCGTCTCACATGTTTCGACGCCGTTTTAGAATGAACAAGTCGTTGTTCATGCGTATCGTTGATCGACTCTCCGCTGAAATCCCATACTTTCAACAGAGAAGAGATGCTACGGGAAGGTTCGGTCATTCTCCGTTACAAAAGGCAACTGCAGCAATTTGTATGATGGCATATGGTTGCCCAGCTGATGCAGTCGACGAATACCTCCGACTTGCTGAGACCACCGCGCTTTTATGCTTGGAACATTTTGTTGAAGGAGTCATCAATTTATTTGGAGATGAGTATCTAAGAAGACCCACGCCAGAAGATCTTCAACGACTACTTGATATTGGAGAGCTACGCGGATTTCCGGGGATGATAGGAAGCATTGATTGTATGCATTGGGAGTGGAAGAATTGTCCGACCGCATGGAAAGGTCAATATACACGTGGATCAGGAAAGCCAACCATTGTTCTAGAGGCTGTAGCTTCACAAGACCTCTGGATATGGCACGCATTTTTCGGACCTCCAGGTACATTAAACGATATCAATGTTCTTGATCGATCACCAGTTTTTGATGATATATTTCAAGGTCGAGCTCCAAAAGTTAATTACATTGTCAACGGACACCAGTACCGAATGACTTACTATCTCACAGATGGTATTTATCCAAATTGATCTACTTTTGTCCAATCTATTCAACTTCCGGAAGGTCCGAAGGCATCTTTATTCGCTACACATCAAGAGGCTGTACGTAAAGATGTCGAGCGAGCTTTTGGTGTATTGCAAGCTCGATTTGCCATAGTCAAAAATCCAGCTCTTTTATGGGATAAAATAAAAATTGGAAAGATCATGAGAGCATGTATCATTCTACATAATATGATCGTAGAAGACGAACGAGATCAGTTCACTCAGTTTGATGTTTCAGTTTTCCAAAATCCCGATTCAAACCGAAGTTCAGAAGTTGATTTCTCGTTTTCTACAGATATGCCTTCAAATCTCGGTAATATGATGAACATTCGGAATCAAGTTCGTGATAGAGCAATACATCAACAATTGAAAGCTGATTTAGTTGAGAATATATGGCAAAAATTTGGAACAAATCAAGATTTCTACTAATCCGTCTTTCTCGTTTATGATTTGTATTTGTATTTTGTTTATGCTTTGATGTCATTTTTAATAAAAAATTATGTACCTTTTTCTTTCAAATTATTCTACTTTGAAAAAAAATATTTTTTTTTAAGTACCTCAATTAGGTTCTACCAATAGAGTATGAAAAAATTAAATAGACTAATAGAGGTACTTAAGCTGTCAAATCACAAACTTAAACATTAATTTATTCTTTAGTACCCATTAGGGGTACTAATTGATGGAGATGGTCTAAAGGTGTAATAGTTGTGTCAACTATCAATATCAAGAAGATGCTCACAAGGATGAACCAGGTGTTTTCAAGAATCTTGATGTCTTTTTGTCCAAAGCATCCTTTTGAAGAATTTACTAGTTTATTCAGTAATCAAATACTCCATTATTTTAAAAAACTTTGTTTCAAAAATATACATTTTTCATATATATTTTTATATTGTTTATTAGTGAATAATAGATTTTAACTTTTAGAAAGTTATACTTAATAAATATTATGAATATAAATTATTAAAAACACAAAATAATATATTTATTATCAAAATTAATATAAAATTTAATATATATTTATAACACGTAACTATACAATTTTCGAAATAGGTTTACACTTTACTTTTTGGGCATATGTTGAAATTTGGCTCGTGAGACTGGACTTTCCCACCCGGATATAAATTACACAAGAAACTCGCACCTATTTCCATTTTTCTTTAGAAAGTTATTTTATTTATTTCAAATTGTATGCTTAATGAGGATGTCCGAATTGTGCATAAGATTTTGCCATAAAATGGTGGTTAGAAAGAAATATTAATATTTGAATGTGATCTTCTACTTTAAACTTGTAAGATCACATTAAAGTACATTTCAATGCGATCATGACGGGTTAATCTAATAAATAATGACGGTGTTCGCTAAATTAAATGATAGAAACACAGAGAAGTTACGAGTTGACCTATCCATTAGCCATCAACATAAACATGTGCACTTCACCAAAATTCTTGTACAACCATAGAAAACACATGACGAGTCCATGGTCTCACATGCCATAGCTATATATATTCCATAAATTAAGTATGTAAGTACGTACAACAGTATCTAATTAGATTAGTATAGTTGGCAAATTATTTTAGGATCTGGCCATAAATTTAGAATTTTCAGTAACTTTTGATTCACACAAACAGTCCATTTCAGATTATTTTTTCGCTCCAATGTTTATATATCATTTTGTGTAGAATAGATGATTCCCTTAAAAAAAAAGGACTTCCAAGATCGTTAAGTTTGAGTTTTCTGTGGGAAGTGAAGTGGTGGTGGCAGTGAGGTCACATGGAGAGCCCACAAAGAAGAGAAATATTTGGTACTCTATTTGTTTTCTTGTGTGATAACAAAGTATATGTACATTTTAGTTTATAATTTAAGTTTATTAATAACTTCAAATCCAAAAGCATCCAAAGATCCGAAAAGCTAGCTAGATGACTGAACGATTCTCCCAAACACTGTTTCGAATCTGTTCTCTTTTTTGGATTTTTCTTCTTTGTCTTTGGAATGTGTGCTTCCAGTAATCTTCCTCATCTACCAGTTACCAATATTATTATTATTATCTACAATCGTCAATGCTAACTTCCATTTTACCAAAAAAATTCTATTTTACAGGTTCCTTTTTGGTCTTGTAATACATTATACCCTTAAGCTCAAGCGTCAAGGTATATTTATAGAAAACCAAAGTAACATAACCGGTAGAGATTCACAAACTTTAGTAAATTATTTGTAGTTCAAACTTTTACTAAAACTATTAATTAACTTTTTTTTATTGTTGTTAGAGATGTTTAATTGTAACGAATAGAATCCTTCAATAACCTACTAAATTTTGTAAAAGTAATGTTTCTTGCTTTGTAGCCCTAATATAGGATTATTTACAGTAAAAATATCAAAGAACGTGCCTGATTGGTGCATGGATGTGAAGCAATGTTCCAATGTTTCCACTCATAGTTGATATAAATATTTTAAAGGCAATAATTTTAGTTTCAGCTCGCCTTTTATAAAAACAAAAAGGTTAAATCAAGTTAAGAAAGGTACAAAGGTACTAAACTATGATTGAATAAAATGTAAATTGTACTTTGGATGGATTTAATACTTAGTCTATTTACCCGACTGACTACGTGACACACATTACATAATGTCTGAACTTTGAATATTAGGTTTACCTCTAGTTCATAAAAATTATAATGACATAATAATTCTCTATGGCAAAAAAAAACAATCGCTATGAGTTCGTTCTTTCAAGTTTGCAATTTATAAACACTTTAAGAAATTAAGAGGCAAAGCCGAGCCGAGTAAATAATATTGTAACTACATAAAATATTAATCAAGCACATAGTGTACTTAATGATAGACAGTACCTATTACTTACAAGCGTTATTAAAAATCAAAATATGATCTGATGAATGAAAGTTCAATTATTTGATATGTTTATGCATGCATATTGTCTCTTTGTAATTCGTATTCGTTTTTGTGGTTTTCACCAGTTACCAAAGAAATCCTCATTTTATTTTATTTTTCCTTCTATATATGTGCTAGTTTTGATAGATTATATTGTGGTTACACGGTAACTATCAACGGAAATATTTCTTTATATATCTGATAAAAGAATACACGAGCACACGAGCGATTACTTCAATGAATTTAAAAATAAAAAAAAAGGTAGATGGAATACAATATATAATATATAGTATGGCTCATGTTGTGTCAAAGAGAGAGCTGGATTCCCACTCAAAGGCACATGCATCTGATTTTTTTACTTTTGCATCAAATCTTCTTGTCAAACATGCATATGCAATTTATCATGTTTTAGATTTTATTTTAGCTATGTATTCCAACCTAGCAAAATATTTATTTAGTTTTTATATGTATATGTTTTGCAACACTTATAGGAAGAGGGAAAAAAATCACTAATTGGACTCATTCACTTCAACAAAAAAAAATCTTTGCAAAATTAGCGGATAGAAAAAGATGTTATAAGATTAACAAAATCCTTTTTGTCAAACAAATTAACTTGATGCTATTAGCAAAACTGCCAAAACATAATCGTCGCTTTCCATCACAATATTAACTTAGCAATGAACTTTAATCACTGCTGACGAAAGATATCTATTAACTTTAAGCTATTAGTGCTGATATAATATATATATATATATATATACACATTATGATCTCGAAAAAAATATTTCGTTAGAAAAAAAATTATTTATTCCAGTTAAAGGAACAAGAAATTATAATTGTAAAATTGTGTTGAATATCCCCTATACACCAATTTTCTACAAACCCAAAAGAAAGAGCAGAAAAGAGTAAATAACCGACGTAATTTAAATTGAAACAGTACCAATTTTAAAATACACAATTAAGAAATCTATGAAATTTCTTTTGAAGATGACAATGATATCAAGATGAGTATGATGATGATGTTGATCAGGATTATGATGTTCCAATATAATCAATTGAAATGATGATGATGATTGTGATGTTGCTGCTGCTGGTCAGGCCATGTCCAATAACTAGCAGACGTGGTTTCATCAATACCATTGAACATATTGCAAAATCCTTGATCTTGAACCATCTGATGATCAATATGGGTTGAGGTTGTGGTCGTAGTTGCGGATCGGATTGAAGAAGGGAAAAGATCTTTGATCATGTTCACATGATTTATATCTGAATTGTTATTATCATTTTCTGTGCTTTCATTGTTGCTCCATGAAGCTTCTGCTATTTCTCTCTTGATCTTTCCTGGTTCTTGACGGTCTTGTTTCTTCAATGCCACTAACTGTTTTTGTGTAACAATATCATCACACGTAAACCAAAATTAAATAAAAATAACTTATCGTAAATGTCAACTCTACAAGCACATGGGAATTCTATTGATTATAAATATATGTACACAAAGAATCTTTATCAAATAATTAAATGGATAATTAATGTCTATTGACAAACATCTTTGCGTTGGATCAAGAGCCTGTCAGCAATCTAGTTTCATTTTATTTATATTATATAAACATACGGTCATTCTAAGATGAGATGCAAACTTAACTACGTGTTAATCCATGGAGATTTTCTTTTTGTATACGCTTGATCAAGACAATAATTCATAACTAAAATTTTATACAAACTATCAACATGCCTAATTATATTCATAGTTTAGTGTCTTGTTAAAAAATATTCAAACCAGTTTCACCGAAAATCGTTAGCTTTTTAGAAATAACGTTATGAAAATTACTAGGAGAATTAATTTGTGTATATATGAAAAATATATATACCTCAGCGTGGAGTTTCTTGTTGTTGGCTAGAAGAGAATCATTGTCCGATTTCAAAACATCGAACTGTTTCTTCAGAGAATCATAGTCTCTTTCGAGCTGCTTTGTCTTCCACCTAGCTCTCCTGTTCTGGAACCATATCGCAATCTGCCTAGGCTGCAACCCTAAAGCCTTAGCAAGCTGCATCTTCCTCTCTGGCTCCAGCTTGTTCCCTAGCTCGAAGCTCTTCTCCAGTGCCATGACTTGCTCTAAACTGAGCCTCTTCTTCTTCTCTCCTAACATCATATGGGACCCATCATCTGATAGATTGTCTTCCTCGCCCACCTGGTCCTGATCATTCATGTTCGTCGTGGTCGGGCTTTTTTGAGTTAGATGATGGTGATCTGATACTCCCGTGAACGACATCGATCTGTTCATCATGTAGTTTCCTCCTCCTCCTCCTCCTACATCAAAACAAAGACAGTTGCGATCTTAACCCTTTTCACAATTATATACATGTGTGAGTGTGTAAAGAGAGAGAAGAGGAACTTACCATAGAAGAGGTGAGGAGGACAAGAAGGGAGAGTGGTAGGGGAAGGTAAGTGATGACCATTGTCTTCATGGAGTTGCTGAAACATGAATCCATGCTGTGGAAAGGCCATCTCCAATCTCAGTCCTTCTTGATTATTAACAATATTGTTCCTTTCCTCCTCATACATATACATATATATGTGTATACACACGCTCTAACCTGACCAATGATTAACTTTTCTGATGAATTGTGAGCTAGTCAATCTTAGTAAATTAGATCAAGAACTTGTTTGGAGGTCAAGAACACAAGATGGTTAAGTTTTCTTATGAGAGATACTTTAGTGAGAAGGAGAAGAAGAAGGAAGAGATCAGTTCATGAGAGGTTTGTATAGGACCCACCCTTTATACCATTTAAGCTTTAGGGCATATGCTGATCTTTCTTTTGATTTAACTTTTATATTAGACACTTGGGAGATTTAAAATTTAAATAATTATATACCACATGGATCTTTGACATATACGCACATACAGTGTATATATTGTTAGCTTAAACATTTAACATTTTTAAATTGTATTAATGATTTTGTCACCCAGTTACTATCCTAATAATCACTGTTAGATCTTGAGTTTCGTCTATATATTATCTTCGTCTAAATATTAGTTCAAAGAATCTAATTAAAAAAATTGAGATCAAGAAAATAATCAATGTACGTTTTGGAACCTTAAGAAATGATGACACCCATTACTTTTAATCCTCGAATATAGGGGTAGCATTAGGAAGATTGTCATCACTAATAGCGTCGGAGTGGTGTGCTCAAACAAAGTAATTATTATGACCATTAGCATAATTGTATATAAGGCATGAATTTTAATCTTTCAGGTGTAATCGAGATTTTATAGATTATACTATGCTTCCCGAATATCTAACTGTAATCTGTTTGTATAATGTTTGCTAGTGCGTAGATCACCGATTAAATATTCTTGAATTTCTCAAATTTATTATTAGTTTTTTTTACGTACTGACGCATACATATATTAATTTTCTTAATATGATTGAATTTTTTTTTACAATCGCACACTCATTGGTTTTTGAAGAACATTCCACAGTACAGCTTAAACGCATGTGTGTTCTTCTCGCCAGGTACATGCTTTCACACGACGCACCGACCAACGTATCTTCTAACAAAGCAAACGTAGTCTTTTATTATCGAAGATTCAATGTAATAAATAGTAACTTTGTATAAAAAATTAAATACATACAGCATTTCAAACATATAAGTTATAACAAAACAATACTATATTTATAAAAATTTGGATCAAAATAAGTATATTACTATAACTGCTAAAAATCTATATGTAAATCTCTTTAGACTTGACCTAAATATTTTTAAAAGACTTTTCCTAACTCATAAATATAGGAGAGTTTAAGCCGGTTTTTGGCTAAGCTAGAAACAACAGTTTCTATACTAAAATACAACTGACTCTGTTGAATGAATTTAGGCTAAGAAATAATTATTACTTTCACTGGTTTCGATTTACATAAGACCACTCAAACCTATACAAAACTTGTTTTAGTTTTCAGATAAGATATCAAACTTTTCAATTTGAATCAGTCTAATTTGTATTAAATAAGACAAGCAACCGAAATATATCAGATAATATTTCAATAGGTCAGAATCATCAGATAGATTACTTATTTTTTTTCTGTCAATGTAGTGTAAGAATGTTGATTGGCAGAATGATGATTTAGATGCTCTTTCTTTCACTCTACTATATTTTGTTGGTAAGAGTTTTTTGTGAGTATCCAAGGTAGATGTGAAAGATAGAGAGACCCACCACTGGTGTTTCCCAATTGTCATATCTATGTGGTGTGGTGGCTTTCGCAGTATCAAACATTTAAACAAATATTAATTTTTATTTGTTAGTATATGGTACACTGTATTGATAATATAGTATTTGTAATATTAATTTAAGAATGGGTCCTACAACATAGTGCTACAGACCTGTCCTACACCAAGCTCTTTCACATGCTTGTATTGGGAAGATTTGAAAAGAGTATCACACCTATCTATCTCTATCTATCCTCTTTGGCAATATGCTTTTGTTGCAGAAAATTATTGAATGTTTTGAGTTATTATATAAAGAAAATATAAATATATGGCCTGAAGCTTCTCCAACTAGCTCCACTGCTCCCATGTGCTCTGCTTCCTTTCCTTCTCTCTGCCTCTTTCTTGGGATACTTCACGTCTCCACTCTTTAGTTTTTAAAATATTTAATATTATTTAACGGGTGTATTTACTTGGTTATATGAAAACGGGTTCTGTTTGATCATCTTTTCTTTTATGTTATTTATTGACCCAGTCATGTAAAATATATATGTACTATCTCTTTATTAACGTAGTGCTATAAATCGTGTTTCTTATGTTAATTGACAGAAACCATATTGATTTTTCATATATATTAATATATAAAAGACTTAAAACCAAATTGATTGAGATACTATATTTTGTAATTTCTACTCTCAACTTGTAGATCCCATTCTTGTTCGACGCTCAAGTGTACCCCTTTGTAAAATAAACTCATTAGTCTGAGTTTAAATTCGTGGTTACCTATGAAAGCAGTGGAGGTCACTCCTGGAGGACGAACAAACAATTAATATTGCTTTAAATTATATTTTTTTTTTTTTGAAAAAGGGCTTTCGTATTTAAATTGCAGTGCAGAAAATAAAGTTACAAGGCTATGAGTTTTAACATCATAGAGTTCAAAGTAAAGCTTGGGTAATAAAGATGATTGACAAAATCATATGGAGCTAGAGAATTACAGCATAAATCTCTGAGCATTTGAAGAAATTGAGAGAGGGATTAGCTCACTAAATAACTTTAGTTTTGGTCTCCTTTAAATTTTATTCAACAATGCTAAAAACAATTTTAGCTAATGGGCTTGATCGTTTATGAATATGGGCTAATAACGCTACTAAGTTCTAGTGGCCTGCGAGACTCATAAAAGTTGTTTAGTGCTCACCGCATAGTTAACGCGCGTTTTTTTTATTTCCTTATTTGCACTGAATTTACGCGTGCGAAGCTCGTGGGCCTAATTATTGGACCCTTAATAGACCCCATAAACCATTAATAATTTACATTGTTTTAAAAAAAGGTCACGTCCATGCGGCGCCTAGCTTAATCGGCAAATAAATATGAACGAAATCATTTATTTAATTAATTTTTAAAGAATTAGTTTAGACATTCAAAAAATTAACCTAGGCATCTACTTAAATGATAATCATACATAAAACACTAATTTTCTCCTAACAATTTTTAGAGCATTGATAATTTAAGACTTCTATTTTGTAGCCAAACACAATGTAATTGTCTTAAAAGTTCTCATGGTTTAATTTTTATGATTATGTTATAAGCCTTTCTATTCCAAAAATAACTTTTATCAATGTCACCATTTATTTTCCCACGGAAGTGAATTATTAAAAAACAATACGCATAAGAAGGGAAAAAACTAGAAGATTTGTTAAATTAAATTTTGTTATACTCTTGTGGCATTGATATATAAGATGCATGTATCTCGTTAGCATCTGACCAACATAGTTTTAAAGGTTGTTTGCTTTTTGCTATTTACTACCAATTTATCGCAATTAAATTTTGTTTATTGGATATAATAACAAAAACAAATTAGGTTTGAAAAGTCAAATAACGCGGAAAATGTGGGAAAGGACCAAGAGGTACTAACGACATTGAATGACCTTTTTGACAATACCGTTAAACAGTGATAACGACCTTAACTGTGATGTAAACTCTGTTCATCTCCCCCTTTCTCTCTTTTAAATTTTAAATTTTTACTTTTCATCTTTTGTTACTAAATCAAAGGAGAAACACACAAAAAGAAACAAACGAGAAATTTAGATGTTTCCTTTGTCCAATGGAACAATTATGTCGGTCGTTACAATAAAACTGTAGGGCAGAGCAATATTCACTGTTGCATGATCCATCAATTACGTATTACATATGTTTTGAAAACTTCAAGCCAATGTTTTTCATCGGATACCATAGTATATTTCAGTGTCTTATTTAAACTTAACATTCCACTTTATGGCATCTTCAATGGTGCACCAAAATGAAGGAAAACATTTAAAATAAGGAAAATCCTTCTCTAATAACACATTTGTAACGTCTTAACCGTCCAAGTTTAATAGACCGTCCACGTCCGTTTTTTTTCGATCCATGGGCCCATTTCATTCTAAAAATCTGTGCGTTTAATTTTTCAAAACTCGAAATCATTGTTTACTGACTCTGCAATAACCTCATGACTTTTCTCTGTGCTTTGACACTCACACGGTATCACGAATCACTTTCCGATACGTTACTCCCCATTTCCCCACTCCAGCATAAGCACAATTAATCATGTAGTGCTAAACTGATAATCAATTTTAGTGACATAGGTAAACACATAATTACTCTTAAACAATTTTCATATATCACAACTCATGATGTTAAAATATTATTCTAAGAAAAAATAAAAATAAAAATAGTATTATCTTAATTTTTTGAGGAAACATTATTCACAAACTCATTTGATATTAAATTTGTTAACATGATAATCTCTAATTTTTAACAAAACTTTTTTTATGCATAAACAAAATACTTTTTACAAAATATTAATTTTAAAACTTTTATTTAATATATATATATATATATATAAATCTAATCAAACTTTTTAAAACATAATTATCAAAAATGTACATATTTAAATATAAAATTTATAACTCAATAATGATATAAATAAAATTATAAACAGTAACATTAAAAATACATAACTAATACAAAATTAAGAAACACATACAAACTTAATATAACATAAAACTTGTTTTTCAACATAAAAAACTATTCTATCACTAAAACTAGATGTAATAACATAAAAACATGTTTTGTTTAATTGTTTGTGGGTAAATATAGTAATGATATATATACTGATTAAATAAAAATTTGCTATTGTTTTGTATGTGGTTAAGTAATTTTATTAGTATAATAAATAATTTGTTTTAATAAAGTTATATTTTAGTTAAAAGTTTTTAGAAACAGAAAATGAACATATTTTTTAATCTAATCAAATAAAAAGTATTATTAGTAATGGAAGGTGAAAAATGAATATAATAAAAATTGATGAAAAATGACAGAAATCATTGGAGTAAGTCACAAATTTATTAGGGAAATTGTCAAAAATATCACTTTCCTTGTACCACTTTTTAAAAATATCTTAATCACTTTTACCATTATTTGTAAGAGGAAAAAAACACAATTATAACCTTTGGGTTAATTAATTTAAAACTTAGTGTTTAGAGTTAAGGGGTGGTGTAGAGTGAAGATATGGTTTAGGAATGTAAAATTTAAGATTTTAAATAATTTTTAAAAAAATCTACCTCTTGAAAAAATGATATTTTGAAAATATCTCTTTAATGAAGGTAAAAATGAAAAGTGGTACAACAAA
Source organism: Moricandia arvensis (assembly GCA_905132765.1). Taxonomy (NCBI): domain Eukaryota; kingdom Viridiplantae; phylum Streptophyta; class Magnoliopsida; order Brassicales; family Brassicaceae; genus Moricandia; species Moricandia arvensis. Next base: position 76,640 of record CAJHQP010001509.1, read on the forward strand.
AGTAGTACACTTGAAATTCTCCTCATTTATTTTGAGTTTACTTTGTTTTAAAGGGAAATCACTGGAAATGTTATTACTATTCATATTTTATAGTCGCCATTATAAGTTAACTATGATAATTATTCAACGTTTTGATCGGATACTCTGAACAAATATATTCAGACATCTTTTCGAAAAAAATTTGGAGCATATTGATTGTGGGTGCACCACACAGTAAGTGTTAGGTAGTTACTGTATTTAATAAACATATGACTAACTGATTTTAACTATACACTTTTTCTCTCCATGCCGACATTTAGCAGAGTTAAACCGTATACATTGGAAAATTATTAATTTATTTTACGATATTGGTAAGCATTTGTTATAATACGGTTCACCGTTGATAACAGTTAGAAGTTCGAATTTGTTTTATTATACTTTCATAAAAACGAGCAAAACATAAATATATTTATAAACCCTTGTTACAAAACATAAATATATTTATAAACCCTTGTTACAAAACATCAATATATATATATGGATATTTTCTAATCTAAAACATCAAGTTATGGAAACGAATTTACGAAACTCACACTTATATTAATACACATATCACTTGAAACAGAAAATTAATCACAATGTAATAAAACTTTGCCCCCAAATAAATGATACAATTCATGTATATATAATATTCAAGTATATATAAACACCTATATAGGTATAAACTTTAATGTAGGATTCAGTTGAAAGGGACCGTATAGGATTCCATCCCCACGCACCACCAACTTTACTGTAGGAATTTATAATTTTGTTCGAATCTCAGTTACAATTGCAAATCTTTTCAAAGCCTTTTTCCATGATACAGAGCAATTGATATTAGTCAACAGTAGAGAAATCATTTCAGGTATAGTTACTTTGATTACCCGTTGGAGAACTTTAGGACCAAATCCAAAACTTTATGTCCTTCAAAATAATCTAACAAAATTCTACTTTAGCTAATAACTTTATCAAATATTTTAACTAACCTAGAAAGTCAAAAGATTCATGTCAGTAGGTCTCCATTTCCTATATTTTCTTGGTGAAGTTTATCGTTAGTTGTTAAGCTTCAGAATCATATCCACACTCAACTGATTTAACCACTTTACCGTTTTAGAACAAAAACGATAAAATAGTTGATTTAAGAATATTTTACGGCAACTACTTTACCGTTGCATCCCGTATATTTATCTTTTATGATTTACTAATAAAAATGTATACAGAAATTGTAGTGTAGTAACAAATACTTCCTCCGTTCCCGAAAGTAAGATTTTCTGGGAGTTTTTTTTTGTTCCACAAAATAAAATTTTCTAGAATTTTAAGGTACTTTTATTAATTAGTGTTAATGAATTGTATACTTTCAAGAAACATTAATTAAAAATACTTAAACTGTTTAAATCTTATTGGTCAATAGTTATTGGAAACTGCATAATAGAAATAAATAATATAGTTAATCATAAACATTAATTATGTTCTTAATAAACGTGCAAATTCTAGAAAATCCTACTTTCATGAACGGAGGGAGTATATTCATATATTGACGAGTTGGAAGTCCACACATTCTTTAAAGATCGGTTAATTATGAAAGAAGATCGTGTTACAGTCACACTTACATCCATGTCTTGTTATTTACATGTATTCATGTAACTGTTTATGTAAGACTTGCGAAAGTAACTTAATTACTACGCTAATTTATGCAAAATTTGTGGCTCATGATCCCAATCCTCCGACAAATTTAATATTAACGTCGTTTATATTTCACATCTGCTCACAAAAAACGACAAACTCCTTTTAAGATTTGATTTGTAAATCTGTACTAATTATACTTTATATTTTTGCTAAAAATCGCCTTACTTTTATGTCCTTGTTGCAGCATTAATACGCAAGATTCGTGCGATCCTGCCACTTGATATTTCGACCAAAGAGCTCACACATCTTAATTTTGGTCGAGGAGCTCGCACATCTTGACTGTAAATTATTTACAAATTAAATGAGAACCGCAAAAAAAAAAAAATCTACCTATACAACATCTGATACCTTCGACCGACAAAACTGCCATTCGGCGGATTGTTTTCTGTCCATGTTTTATTTACGTTTTAAGTCGAAAATAATGTGCATATATTGGCGAATTTATTAGTGGTTTAATGGTTGAGATTTCTCAGTACGAGCCTTGATATGTAGGTACTTAGGGTTCGAATCATTCTACACATGTTTTGAAGTTTAGTTTGATTTTTGGGTAGTGACGATTTCTATTATCTCTCATTTGTCTAACAAGGACATACAAATGAACACACATACATGAAACATCAAATTAAACTAAATAAGTTGTACGTAATATAAAATTCGACTAATAAATTAAAATGTTATTTATTATAATTAAAGAGTAATAGTTGCATGCATGATGTTAAACCAAAAGAGGGTCAAATATAAACCCTAGCTACTTTGACTTGTAATATAAGAGACATATGATAGATAATAAGAAGAAACCCTGATGGATAACCCTCACAACGAGATTATAAAATGATATATAAAGCACAACTAATCAGCATGTCTTAGTTATTCATTAATCAAGCTCCTAATAATGGCTGCTTGTGGGCTATTGGGATCAATGGTTTCCAGAAGCTGAGACAGACGATCACTGAGATCATCGGCTTCTTTGTTCAAGTTTCTTATGTAATTGCAAGTCTCTTGTAACACCTTCGATGCTGATACCTGTATATTTTAAAGAATGTAAATTTTATAGTCAGAAATCAAATTATATGCAAAGCAAGTCTTAGCATGGCGTAATGATGTGTCTTAATCAATGATGTATCGTGTAGTAGGATATAGATGCTTATTGCTATGCATACTACAAGATCATGCATTGTCATAAAAATAAGTTTAACATAAATGCTCAGAACTTGTGACATTAAAACAGAAACTAACACATTGTTTAGGATTAAGAGAAAAATCTAAGTCCTGACGTGTACTAAACGTAAAAGATGCTTCCATTTATAGAAACCGGCCTCTTTCTTATCTTTTTTTCTCATGTTCGTCCTTTTCTTGTTTTTATAGAAACCAAGTTAACCAAATATATAATACGAAAAGAACAAGTCGGTGCTGTACATAAATGTATTGAATTGATAGTCCGTGAAGCAATGTATAGTCGTCTCACATTCAATGCATATAATCAAAAATATAGGTAAAATTAGTTAGAATTAGCTTAATGCTGAAGTTAGGGGAAGTATGTTCCCCTTTCCTCAAAGTCCGGTTGAATGGTCAAAAGTCTTTTAGAGACTTCAAATTGCAATCTCCCACACATAATTACTATATTATGAGTCCTATAGGGCACTGTTCCAACATGTTAATGTGAGAGTCTATTAGTAAACATTGTACGTAACCCTAAGTAAATTTAAATATCACATCAGAAATTTGAAACTTATATGTACATAGAAGATAAGAGTATATAGTAACTTTATAAAATATATTTTACCGTGTTGGAACGCCGGTTCTGGCGAATCTCAGGAATAGACTGTCGAAGCTTCGAGATAAGATCAGTGATCTGATCATCGCTAATCCTGGATGATGAGCTTGCTTGTCTCGACCTCCTGCTAGACGACATTTTAGTTTAAACTTTTTTGTAGAGATTTGGAATATATGTGAATCCTAGAAAACACTCTCTTTTCTTGATCGCTTATGATGGGTTAGAGAAGAAGTCTAACTGTTTGTGTTTACTGAAAGAAAAGGAGAAGAAAGGAGAAGAACAACGGTGTTATATAGAGGGCTAGGACCACTTGAGAGAGAGAGAGAGGGAGAGAGAGAGGGAGAGAGAGAGTAATACAATAATTTAAATTGGGATGTTAGTATGAAGACGACAAGAGCATCAGAGAGAGCAGTGGTTAAGAATTGGAGTCTTGGATGCAGTCACGTGATTTACAATTTATTAGATTGTGATGTACATATGTGATAATTTCCACGAAATTAATATACATCTATTAATAATAGAAAATTCAATTAATTTCAAGACATATATTTTTCATTATATATTTTTCATAAATGTTGATTATATTTTTTTACAAATATTATTAATAATAGTTATCTTAATTAATTTTAAAAATTGTGTGTTTTAGTTATAAAACTGAAAACAATTTTTTAAATTAATTTATTAAATTATATATTTATTAATAATAGTAAACCTAATTAATTTCAAGAGATATGCTTTTATATTTTTTTCATAACTGTTGATTATATTTTTTTTACTCACTACCCTTTGTAGTACTATTAATAATAGCAGTGACAATTAATATTAAAGATTGTGTCTTTTAGTTATAAACTAAAAATAATTTTTAGAATTATTAATTTATTAAATAATATATGCATTTTTAATTGTATGATACATATATTATTTAATAAATTAATAAGATTTAAAAATTATTTTCAGTTTTATAACTAAAAATATAATCTTTAACATTAATTGAGACTGTAAAAATATAAGTAGTTATAAAAGACAAGGTGCCATGAAATGTTATAGACAAAAATATTTAATAAACAGTCATGAGAAAAATTCACAACCATTTATGGAGTTTTTTCATCTATAACTGATTTTTCATTATAATTTTGTTCGTGACAATTAATAATAACAAACTCAATTAATTTTAAAGGTTGTATTTGTTCATTGTATTTTCCAAAATTATATTATATCTTTTTATTCACAACCATTTGTGATACCTTTTCATCTATAACTAATTTCATTATAATTTATTCATGACTGTTTATTATTTTTTTATTCACAACCATTTGTGGTACCTTTTCATCTATAACTGAATTTTCATTATAATTTTGTTCATGACTATATTAATAATAGCAAATCCAACTAATCCTAAGAGATATGTTTTTTTATAACTGTTTATTATATCTTTTAGTTCCAAAAAATATGTCTTTTCATTATATATTACTTAAAAATTCAATAAAAGCATGTTGGTGTTTTGTAAAAACTCTTCTGAAAATTCAAGATATTATAATAAATGAAAATAATCATATCAACATAAATTAATATATATTTATCATAATATTTTATGTGATACGGGTTCTTTTTCTAATAAATAAAAAATAATATTGGATTGGTTCTTTTCTTAGTATAGAAGCTATTTTTTCATAATTTGTTGTTATAAGTATAGAAAAATGAGTTGGAACGATAAGAAGTTTAGAAAGTATAGAAAGACAAATATTTACTGTGGAAAACTATTTATAAGCCAATAAAACGAAGGACATTGAATTATCATCACTTAATTTTATAAAATTATACTAAAGTGTTCTATATAGAATTAGTTCCATATTCGATCAATATACGTAAACAAAGAAGACTCTGTGCATCAGTTATAGATATGGGTAAATAAAAACGATGATTTCAGATCATTTTAGAGGAACGTACGGTATCTATCCTAACCACTAGGGAGGAGCTACTCTTAGACTCTAGTTATAGTCCAAGCTCTATTTCACGTGTGTGTAAAGCTCAGGTACTCGTTGATATACACCAAAACCCAATTACGTGGCATTTTTCTTAGAGCATCTTCAATCATACTGCAAAAATTACTGCAAAATAAAGTAAAAAATATAGTTATGAACAAACAAAAAACATATTATTCTATAGAGTAATGTGTTTTTTGTTTGTTCATAACTGTATTTTCTACTCTATTTTGCAGTAATTTTTGCAGTAGAGTTGGAGATGCTATAAGACATACTTTTATAACTTTTTTTTGGTACAATGTAAATTTCATTAGAAAGTAATGCAAATCTGGATTAGAAGAGTAAACTTGAAATCCCTTATGCTCTAGAGCATAATTTAAAGTACTAATCAACATGTGATTTGGTTGATGTTGACTTGAAAGTGTCTTAAATTTTTGTACCCCAATAAAAATCTAGCACTCGTTGTAAAGTTAATATGTATTCCTATAGAGAAAAGGAAATCAGATTTTGAAACTACTATATATATGGACCAAAGGATCGTAAAGTTATTTATTTACATAATAATATACAAACTCCAAAACAGTATTTGTCTCAACACGTTTTTGTTCTTCTTCTTTTTTTTTCTTGCTTTTTTCAAATTGATTTGCGTTTGTTAACAACAGTTGATATATAAACACATGATGACGTTGATTATATGCAAAATATATGAATGAAAGAGGAGGATGATAAGTAGGTATGCATGATACATTTTAAAAAACAAGGAGATGGTGTGATGAATTGGACATTAAAGAAAAATGTTTGCTGATGACCATACAAAAGTGGGACTATTCTTTTTTTTTATCAAAGGTGGGACTTTATACTTTAATAAGTTATTTTTGTTGTAAACAAAACAACTTTTAGCCTCCCATGTGATGACATGACACTCATTTCCCCCTCTAATCAGGAGCATATCCATCCTTCACGCCCCTCCTCCCACATGACACTATTTTCTATATCAATTTTAATACCATTTATAATTCCCATTTCCAAATGTTTCTGTTACAGACAGTTTAAAAGGAAAGATAAAACATACGAAAAAAAACAGAGCGATATGAAAGAAATAGTTATTTTGAAACCCATGTGAAGCAATAAACTTGTGATCCTTAATCTGAGAGGATTCACCGGTTATCTATGGAACTATGTAAGTTGATAGATAGGAGTTTTGACGGTGGTTATGAGTTGTAGATGTTACGTTCTGAAGAGTGGGAGCAATGCGTTTCGGTTCATTGTCCTGACCCCAGTAGCCGAGCAAATTCGAATGTCCCTGATGATAATGTGAGGCGGTTTGTGAACTGATGTACGCAATCTCGAGTTCGTTTCTCACCATAGAAAATAGATTGCTGCTTGGAAAATCTTTTTTTCTTATATTTGCTTTCTCTTTAAGTTAAGCAATTGCGAGTTAATAGATTACAAAACATGTTATTTGTAAGCTCAAGCATTTGAAGGCAAAGAAGAGAACCGTATAATAAGAGATATCAGTGAAAATATGATGAAAGATAGATATGATACGAAAAATAAAGAAAAAGAGATACCAAAACGATACGAGGCATGAAATATATAAAAAGGAAAAAAATTGAGAAAATTAGGGTTTTTGAAGTTAGAACATCAAAAGCACAGTCGTCCGAACATAGTTAGGAATAGATCAATATGTGATGATAAAGTCAATGTGCAACGTATGTGTTGAATTAGATCAATAGTGTAATTAGAAATTAGTCATTCAAAATACATGGTTGTATGTAATTTTATAAATCTGATTGAACAAAAAAGATAGGTATTCAAATGATTTCTAATGAAAAATATTCTAAAAAGTAATTTGCTTCTGTTAAATCCACCTTCTAGGTTTTTCATTATTAACTAATTCGGAATCTTATGGGTAGGTAGATACTGTATACTTTTAATACAGTTTCAACATCTCAATTTCTTTTACCAATAGGAGAGTACTTGCGCTTCAGGAGTCACGACTCTCACCAAAATATCCACAACTTCCGCAGTCAAAAACTTTATGGGCTCTTTATTTCAAAATTATTAGAAATTAACGAAAAACAAAACCTTAAATTGCATATATTCCATACTGTGGAAAAGAAGAAAACTCTGAACTAAATATGACTATTCTGAATCTCATGTATAAAAACATTATAGATTTAAAATAACATATAAACATATGGCTAATTCGCTTGTCGCCGTTGCATTTTAAACGGAGAATCCTTTAAATTAGCATTGTATTAAAATTTAGAAATGGATTCATTAAAAAAATCGATGACAAGTGTTAATCTAACTTGGGGTTTGGGTCTAATATTATATCATCCAAACAAGTTTTGCAAGACAAAGGAAAAACATTATGAAGATTGCAAAAAAATAATTTTCATAATCAGGGCATCACTAGTATAGTTCATGCTAGAAATGCATACATATATATGCCTTGATTATGAAGATTATAACCTATGAAATGTGAAAAACGAACAAACTAAAGGTTAATAATGTTTGGTGACACTAAATCATTTCTCTAGACACTACTATGTCCTAAGGCACAGGGCACTGGACAAAGTTATTCAAACTTCTGCTAGTTCTATCTAAGTCAAGGCATTAAATAAAATTTTATCATAACTTTTGGATACTGACATGGCAAGCTGTGAATGGTCAGAACATAGAAGAAGGATCTTGTTCTTAATCAATAAATAAATCATGATTAGCTTCTATCAAGATCTGAGGACTAGTTTGGCATGTCAAATAGCAATTGACTTATGAAACTCATTATCTTAATTACACCTATATCTTTTTGTCTTAAATTTTTGATAGATATGATATAGGCAAATCATCAAGGAGAGGGACGGGTGTTCTTGAAAATGTAGACATTGATTGTGAATGCTTGTCTTCGTCTGTTTGTAGTCTAAATGTCCATCAAATATGTACCACAAAAAAAAATAGCTATCTTTTATTTAAATTTTTATTCTTAATCTGATGTCTCGAATTTAAATTCTTGTTTCTTGTAACCAACGACACACTTCTGTCATAATATAGTAAGAAATACTTATGTCAATAATTTATGTCTATAAATTGTGTTTGTTGTTCGTACTTGTCACTAATGCTAATTAAGCATGTTTGAATTTTACAAATATAGATGTAAGGAGTTCAATAATTTCAATATATTCTAAAAATAGAGATAAATGTATTACAGTATTACAAGAATAGTTGCTTTAAACCACCTAATTATTTATGTAAACTGAAAACTAAACAAATCAATTCGCATAATGCGCAAGCAAGACGAACACAGATGAAAAATTATCGAGACTTTTTTTTTTTGATAATCGTGAGAATGCAAATGCATTTTAGGCGTAAAGACTAATTCCACAAAACCTTATTTAGATATGCGTAGGTAGTTAAGGCAAATTGAATCTAGGTTGTGGAGGTCTCAGCTGAGATTATTTTACCACAGCGTGACTTGGTTAGCTTTTCTTGAAAAACATATTTTTGCTGAAAAACATATAGCTTGCACCAAAAATATAGCTTGCACCAAAAAGATAGCTTTTTAGTTTCTTTCTACACATGCATAAGAAAATAGTAGTAATAATAATAGTAAATCATAATATGACGTTAAAATCAGTCGACCCATAAACTGCTCTTTTGCTCCACGAGATGTTTAAACCTTTCAACCTCGTTCGTACGGCAGACATCATCGTTTTAGTATTGTCATCCACAAATGGATCGGGGAGACGCACTCATCAACATTTTTTTCGTTTTATTTTAGGCTTTGTATTTTATGGGCCTCTATATGGCCACTCCAATGGATAATTCATGCCCGTTTCGTTAACCCTACTCTAACTCCACTGAAGTTGCAACGTTAAATGTTACTATCCAACCAGCCCACACACAATTATTGCTGCGTGATTAAAACAAAAGTCTAAGTGGGGGTTATTGGTTCTTGTATTTTAATGGATTTGGAAATCTAAACTAAATCACGTGTTATTGGTTATATGATTTTAAAATGCATATTGAAATCATGGGTTATTGGTTTCATGATTTATAAATTCTATTTTAAATCAGGTGTTATTCAATCATCCGAATTTATTAATGAATTTGATTTCATAACGGATTTGCATGGATTTCTTTGTTAAAAATACAAAGACTCAAATCCGAGGGAAAACCTACGGATTTGTAAATACAAATACAAATTTATATGTTAGATTTGAAAATCAATATATTTTACATTAATTTGTAAATACTATATGGATTTCTAAATACTCTAAAGTACATGAACCAATAACGCCTCCTAAAGCGTTCGTCAAATATTGTCAAAGGGATATTAATTAACTATATCAAATATTGTTAAGCTGTATTATTTTCTCCTACCGTATCATTGTCACTTTGTCAGTTTAGAAGTTCAATTTCACAAGCAAAGATTGTTTCATTTTTAAATTCCCCTACCCACCAGCCATTGTATACGTGTAAATAAATAATTCGGAACGGCTCGTGTTGCGTTTACTAAACATAATATAGTTATCTTCCTTGTGGTTTACTTGTCAATATCAAGTTAGTTAAAATCAACAAATTACTATTCTTATTAACTATCAAGCAATTTTTTTTTTTGTCAAAGGTTTTAATAAATTACTAGAAACCAGCTTACACAAGCAATTTATAATTATTTTAAACACCTAATTGGCGAGATGGCCTGAAATTACCAAATTTTTATTATATTTATACTATGTTTTTCTTGTTTGAGACTGTATTTGGCCGCCTTTTCCAGTTGGCTTTAGTAATATACATCAAGCAACCCAAAATCCATATACAAATAAAATTAGATATTCCACAAATAATTATTTGATAACTCAACAAAATTACAAAATGTTCCTACACAACTAGTATACTTGTATTGGTCACATCTATCGATTAACTTAAAGTACAATATTCACAACATGACAGTATATACAAGATCAAGTTAGTATAAGTATCAACACCAGTCTTCTTCTAAATTATCATCAGCGATCATAGATCAAAATAGAACACTCATAACATAACAATATGGCTACTTTGAAGATGAATATCTCTTGTATCTTCTTCGTACTACTGTTCTTGCTCTCTTTGCTTGCTCAAACCAATGGGCAGGGGTTAAAAGTCGGGTTCTACGACAAAAGATGCCCCAAAGCTGAGCGTATTGTTAAGAAGGCCGTCTTGGATGCGATAAAGAAGGATCCGACTATTGGAGGTCCTTTGCTCAGAATGTTCTTCCACGACTGTTTCGTTAGGGTAATGTTCTTTTTCTTTCTTGATGACAACCCTAACTTCAAATTTGTCTTTTTAATACTTTGTCGACCTAATGAAAGAACCATGATGTTTAGGGATGTGAAGGGTCGGTCTTGCTAGAGCTAAAGAACAAAAAAGACGAAAAGAATGCGGCTCCTAACCTCAGCCTACGAGGGTTTGAGATCATAGATAGTGTCAAGGCAGCTTTAGAAAAGGAGTGTTCAGGCGTGGTTTCTTGCTCTGATGTCTTGGCTCTTGTCGCTAGAGACGCTGTGGTTGCGGTTAGTGTCAATTTATATTTAATAGTAACATATAGTTATCTAGTATATATAGGGAATCTTTATGTCTATTATAAAGTTCACATGGTGATTATATAAACTCTAGATATTAGGTTTGGATACAAAATTGATCGCGGTTCAGATTTCTGACTGACCTTAAAATAAATTATACTCCAAAATGTTTGGTAAAGTATACTTCTTATATGATATGTGCCAATCGTTAATATATTTTCAGCTCGGTGGACGGTCGTGGGGAGTTGAAACAGGAAGAAGAGACGGTCGGGTTACAAACATCAATGAGGCTAGAGCGAACTTACCATCACCGTTTGATAATATCACTAGCCTGATCACCCAGTTTAGTTCCAAAGGCCTCAACAAGAAAGACCTCGTTGTGCTTTCAGGTATGTTTATATAATCAATAAAGAAAAAAACTATAAGATAAATTTTTAATTTTTTTTGTCACAATCGTCGTTAATATATAATATAAATTATCAAATAAACTTTATTAAAGAGTGCAAAATATACATTTATATTTTTTAGGTTAACTAATCTAAATTTAAAATTTAGAGTTATGGAGTGGAGTTTTCGAAGTGGAGTTTAAAATTAAAAAAAAAATTATATTAAAATTTTCAAAATAGAAAAATTCTACTTTGGTCATTTTTCAAAAATTATTTTTGTGATAAAAACTTTAAAAAAATATTTGAGAGATTTGTTCATCAATAAATTCATAACATATAATAGATTAGAACAACGTATCAAATAATTAACAGTTCATTTTTCTGAACAAACAAGAAAACTATTTTGTTACATTAACCGAGTTATAATAGTTGACCTGAATATGGAAAAATTAACTAGCTACAGTAAAAAATATTTACCAAGCTCAGTTCAGGTCAACTCTATTAGAACTAAAATACTCCATAGCAAATTAAAATAATTCTGAATATGTATTTACATGTTGATAGGTGGACACACGGTTGGGAACGGACATTGTCCTCTAATCACAAACCGGCTCTACAATTTCACCGGTAAAGGAGACAGCGACCCAAACCTAGACACGGAATACGCAGCCAACCTCAGAAGAAGATGCAAGCCTACTGATACCACGACGGCTCTAGAAATGGATCCAGGAAGCTTCAAAACATTCGATGGAAGCTACTTCAAGCTTGTGTCTCAAAGAAGAGGGTTCTTTCAATCTGATGGGGCTCTTTTGGACAACCAAGAAACCAAGTCTTACGTTTTAAAGCAAACCAAAAGCGATGGGTCAACTTTCTTTAAGGACTTTGGTGTCTCTATGGTCAAAATGGGTCGGATTGGGGTTTTGACAGGTCGGGCCGGGGAAGTTCGGAAGAAGTGCAGGATGGTTAACTAAGTTGAGATATACTCGTGAGATTGTGATTATTTGTATTATAATTGTTTGTGTATTTTCTCTGAAGAATCATGTGTGAAGTAAATGTATTGAAATGCAAAATAAAATAAAGCCATAAATTTATATTTTACCTTTGTAAGGAGTATAAAGTTTTTTTCTAACTAGTAAATAGGTTATTCGCACTAGTCGATCTTATCTTAAACTAAACTTAAATTTTCGAATTCAAAATTCAAGTAAGTTGCCTTAATTTGAATCTTATCTTTTCAGAGGGCTTAATCATTTCTTTTTGGGCTATACACATGATATTTATGAACATAGTTGATAGTTACAGACACACATATTGAGAAAGATGTAACAAAAGTCGAGCGTAAAGTCTCGCGAGCTCATCATATACACATTCACGGTTTATATACACATGACATTATGACAAGAAAAAAGACTCTCTAAAGAGTTCTTCCATCAAGAAAAAAAAAACAGAGAAGTTAAAAAAGAAAACGCATAGGACAAAACACCTGCACACAACACAAAAACGATCAACCATAGATATTTTAAAAACTATGATTATAACCTAAAACAGCAGCTGATGCATAGAGAAACAGAGAGACGAACCTTTGATCGATAGGAAAGTCATATCACTGAACAGCGTTAATGGATCTCACTTTGCCACTCAGAGGCGAACATGGCAAGTTCGGCCTAGAGATCAAGAACAAACTGAGACCGTGTGGATGATGAAGATATGGTCGATTCTCGAGAACGCAAAGATCCTCCTCTCTGATCTTCAAAACCTGGCTATGTACTCGTTCTTTAGCCGTCCAACGTCCTACTGATCTTGGAGACTCAGTCTCAGCTTCAGACGATCCACTGCTCTCTGTCTCAACTTCCTCCACCATCTTCTTCCTAGCTAACGCCTCCATCTCCGACCAAGCTTCAGCTTCTCCTCTCATACTCATCCTCTATATAAAGAGATTTTAAAAATAAAAATTCGAAACTCAAAATTTTGAAGTTTAATATGAACTGTGAAAGACATGTGAAACGGAGCCTACATATATATATATACCAAAGCTAACGGGAAGTAACACAGCTAGTGTTGACGTGTCGGTATTGATGACGTCACGAGACATTTACACCATGAGGTTTTACCACGTGGATAATTAGATGAGCCGGTCGGTAAGAGAAAAGGTATGGACCGGGTGGCTCGGATCTGTCTGTGTGTGTTTTTGACCGATTGAGACGAGACGTGTGGAGGAAAAAGAAATCGGATCTGAAAACGACCAAATCAGGCGCCGTTTCGTTCGGCACTTTCCTAAAACTAGTTCGATAACTTCCAAAGATTATTGCCATGTCATCCCCAAAAAAATCTCTTCAGATTTTGTTATAATTATTAACTACAACGTGTTCTAAGCTCGATGTTCTTCTAGGTACAATGGAGGTTAGTTCTGATATTTTATTTATTAATATCAGATTATTTTTTTGACCGGAATATATGGTAGACCGAGACTCAACTGACTAATTTTTAAAGATCTACTCACTGACACGAGACATATCCGGTTATTCGTAAAAGAAATTAGATACCATATCATCTAATCACACCAATGGATAAACTGAATGAAGTTTCAAACCCAAATCTTCTAATAACATTCCGAGCCGCCTTCGTCACCTGACCATACCCATGGTTCATATCAAATATTTGCACTCGTAACATTACATTGAGTTTAATTGTCGATAGATACCTGAAAAAAATTTGTTAGATCTATGTTGCATAAATGATACTAATAGAAAGGTAAACGTGAAATAGTTTGTTCCTGCGTAGATGGGATCAAACCGGAAGATTTTGAATTTTTCTTTTTAGCTTATGAAGATGTGTAGTTGTTTACCAACGTATGTGAAACTTATGGTGATGCAAGTATAGTTTTCTTAGTATTAATAAAAGTAAACTAATGGTCGAATGATTGGTACTATAAAGGTAATCAGGCCTTCGGCAGATATTCATAGTTATGTAATAAAGTATATTAAAACCAGAAAGACGATTCTCAAATGTTTAATACGTGTAAAGATGGGATTGATTTGGATGTCTCATGGCTCACATCGAAGGCTAAACGATACCACTATTTTCATTTACGTGTCAGAATAATCGACCGTTGCTTGAATCTAGAAGTATAAAAACAAAATGGTATTTAAATTGTTTTACTATGGGTTATATGGTTTCCACGTCGATCGCATGTAACACGTGTGTTATGACAATATGCCAAGTGTTAGTAAACAAGTGTATTTATATATTCACGGACGGCGATATCACTAAGATTTTTGAGAATAGTAAAACCGGAAAAGGCAGTCAACTTAAAAAATACAATGCACATGGGCCAAATAGCTCAACATATGGGCTTAGTTTTAACAGACGATTAAGCCCAAAAGACACATTCTAGAATAGGCCCATTAGAAATTCTTGAACTGTGAACTTGGCATAAAAGAGACTTGAGAATAAGACAAAAAAATTTTAGAGAAGATGTTTGTAAACAATAAGCAAATGGTTCGACAATCTTAGGAGAAAGCGAAAGAAAACATAAAACAATCCACTGAAAAAGAAGAGACTACAGAGTATCAAAATGCAGATTGTTTCATAGCTAAAACAGGTGAGTTAGATTTACTCTTCATCATCACCATCTGCATCACCACCAGAGGCTTTCTTGGAAGCAGACTTCTCGTTCCTTCTCTTCACTCTACCGGGACGGCCACCACCGAAGGGACTGGTCAGAGCAAAGTCGATGTGTTTCTGAGAATCAAGTCTCACCATGAACGATGGAATGTTCACCAATTGCTTCCCAACCCTATTCAATCAAAACCCCTCAGATATTAAGATAACGCTAATATTTAAAAGTTAACACTTTGAATCCAACAAGACAATACCTGATATGCCTCTGCCTGATGAGGACACGGGAGTGATGGATAGACTTAGCCATACCAGACTTGAACACAATGGTCTGAAGACGACGCTCAAGGAAATTCTCAACAGTCAAGGCCAAGACGTAATCGAGCTTGTTCTGGCTCTCATCAAGAAGACCGTAACGGTTCATCTTACGGAGAAGAGCTTCACCTTCAAAGATCCTCTTGGGGTTCTTCTCATCGAGAGTTAGAAGGTCTCTCGCAGCGTTACGGATACGGCTAAGGGAGTACTGCACTCTCCAGAGCTCACGCTTGTTACGGAGACCGTACTCACCGACGAGTTTCAGCTCGGAGTCGAGACGCTCCTTCTCGAAAGGACGACGTGGTCCCTTGAAGGTTTTCCCATCTATTACACAACACAATTCAAAACTCTTAGCAACAAGACAAAACATCTTCGATCTATGTTCTCTCCATTAAGATTCGCTCATTGTAATAAACCGAATCAATAACACAATGGCATAGACCAAAACATACAATCGAAAACCAAAACTCTTAGCAACAACATAAGACATCTTCGATACAGATCTTTGTTTTTTTTTCTCTTCTAAGATTCGCTTATTGTAATAAACTGAATCAATAACACAATGACATAGACCATGCTTTGACAAATTCTAGATCAAAGCGTACAGTAATCCACAATCTATAGGTAAAATCGAATCGAACATGAGAGATGAACTAAACTACAAAGGGAAGGGGAAGCTTACAGTTGCGGTAGTAGCAAACGTGCACCATATTGTCGCCTCCTTGGTGATAAAAACGGCGGTATGAGATACTAGGGCACGAAGAGAGAAATGGAGGCCAAGGATTACATACGCCTTTATAATGGGCGTTTAAAACCCTACAGGTTAGGTCTTTACTGGGCTTTCCTGACTATATGGGCCTGTTTTAATGGTATATATTAATTGGGCGTTCTGCTTGATTTGTATTGTTTGTCACCTAAGTTTCATTTGTCGAGTTTTAGAGGATGTATCTATCTACTATAACCCAGCTTGTTTGAACCCATAATTTTTTTTGGATTTAAAGGAATGCGTGGGCCATCTTGTTTATACCAAAGTGGGCCTACTTAGATTGGAGAAAGTCAAGCTCTGGTCCACTAAGGTGGTATCTAGCTCTACAAACATATGCAGTGAGAGTGGGGACTATGTGGCTCTGTTTGTAAATTTTTACTTGCTGTAGCTTGTTTTGGAGCAAGTGACTGGGTTTTAGATCTTTTATATAAGAGCACTGGTACTTTTGTTCTGGCCGACATAGCCTGTAAATGTTGTAGGATTTGTATGCGTTTGATGTAAGTTGCAACTCTATTCCAATTAACGAAAAAAAAACCAAAAGAAACTAGAAACAACTCCAAGTAATCTATAAACTGTAAAAAAATACATCTAGTTTTGTTATTAAAATTTAGAGGTTAATCTTTTATTTTGGTCGAAGGCTACACTTCTCTAACAATAGTAAACTATTAAAGAAAAACATTTTCAAGTGAATAGAAACCAGATCTGTCCCGTTGACCAAAAAGAACGTAAAACATAAAAAAAACAAAGAGAAACCAAAAGAACTAGCTACCAAACAACGACGTTGCTGTTCACACGTCTTCACGTTGAAGAAAACGAACCATTCGTCGGAACACTCTCTCGACCATCTCCTCCTCCGTTAGCTCTCCTAACTCCACCTCGTCCTGGAATCTTGTTGTTATGCATCCACACTTTGAAAACACTTCTCTCAACTCCTATCCCCCGACAAAACTCCACCACATCCACGTCATCCACTTTCGGCATCCTCCACCCAACTCTCTCCGCGAACTCGAACATCTTCCCCTTCTGAAACTCACTAAACTTCGTCCTAAAACGCTTCCTCGACACTGGACCCATCGTACCTCCTCCGGAGAGTGCAAGAAGCATATAAGAGGACGAGATCGGAGGCGGAGAAGCAGGATCATCGTCGTCCTCTTGGCTACCAGCTCCCACCGGAGGCAACGGCGGAGGAAGCTGGTGACGGTTATGAGGACGATACTCTATCCTCGGGACTACAGGTGAAACATAAGAAAGATCGTCTTCGCGGCGGTGAAAGTTACGGTGGCAACCACATGCGTCGCATGTTAGTGAAGTGGGATCGCTGGAGTTAAACGCCGGCGACGGGATAAACTCGCCGCAACCGTCTAAAGCGTGACCGCCGATTCCAGCAGCGTGGTTCTTTAGACACTCTTTATAAGTCACAACCACTTGAGACGCATCATGGTGTTGGTGGTCGTGGCATCGTTTCCCGTTGGAGAAAGAAATAGGCTTCGCGGGCTGGATCCGGGTCGGAGCTTCGGTAACGGGTTGCTGCGGATCCAAGTCGGATACTATAGTAGCTGTTACATCCATGAACTTCAAAATATTTGTGGTTTTAACAAGGAATAGATGAGAAGTGAAAGTAAGATAAAGATTGCACTAAACCAATGTTTGCTTAAAATGTGAAATCTGAAATCTTTGGGGGTTTTGAGATTTTAAGTGTTTGGACCGATACTAATCGATAAAGCAAACTTAATAATATGTAATGTATTTGTATAAATCTACCTCCATGGAGAAAGAAGAGATGAGATGTTGAACACTATTGATAATGAGAAATCCAAGTTGTGTGGTTGAGATTCATAATCATTATGGGGTTGGCACAAAAAAAAACATTTAACTATGGTTTGTTGACCCCACCCTAGGGTTAATAATAAAGATAAGTGTAATAAATATAGGCTAGTAAATAGGGTTCGTAGAACAGCATCTAATGTGAGTCATGTCTTTTTCTTTTTGCTAAAATTTGCATCTCCATGACGTTGACAACTAATTATAAATATACTACTAAAATTTATATCAATATTATTAGCATAATGTACTACTTCTGTATATATAATGTACTAGGGTTTGCCGGCGCGTATTTATGAACAATAATATATATTTTAGTAATTTTAGAACTATTTTTGGTGTTTTAGTGAAAACAATTTATCAAACATATAAATATATAAAAAATTTCTATTTCTTCATTCATTGTTTTAGATTACTTAAAATAGACAAAATTTGAATACATATTTAAAACTATTTTAGCCTTTTACGTAAATTGGCCGAATTTTTAATAACTGGATATTATGTTCCTAAATGTTAGTAAGATATACAATGAATTTCCAAAGCAATAAAAACAAATAAAAAAATATTAATCACATATACAGTGATCTAAAATACTACAACATCAACAAAAATGCATTAGAGTCGAGACTAAAATATGAAAAAGTATTTTTAAACTTATGACATCAAATGTAAACTTCTAAAAAGAGCACATATTTTGAAATAAGAGTGATCGTGCGGCTCAGATTTCTTAAGTATATGACTAAGATGTAAAACATTATTTTGAAACACACAAAATGTCTTTTAAAAACTTACCGAATGGTCCATATATGACAGTGTGCCCACAAGGTGCTTGACCTCCGGAGAGAACAACACCGATCTTCAATTTCTGTAGCGACAAAGCTGCCCTTAGTAGCTCGTTCCAATATCGTATTAGTCGGATATTAATTGGACATGGACTTAAGAAAATCCCAACAGAAAGTCACGGGGATGTTTGATCACCAATCACTGTTCACAGCGTTTGCTGCCTCCGTACCGTAATAGCTCTGATCGTTTTTACGGTGGTTATCTTTATCTAACTTATCTGTGAGAGATATCTGGGAGGTGGTGAAGATAGAGATCAATGCTTATTGTACTATCAAGAAGCCGAAGGTGAAAAGCAAACCGGCCAAAACACATGTTTTATCCCATTGGTTTTAAAAAAAAAAGCAAAAGTAAAAGAAAAATAAAATAAAAAGTCAAAAAAGAACACCAAATCTTCTAACACTTCAACTACACATCTGTCTGTCTTCACAAAATCTTCTTCTTCAGTCCCCTCTCTGCTTTTCTTTCTTGTCTCTTTATCACCAATGGGAATCTCTTTAGCACCACCAGAAGACGACATAACAACCGCTGTCACATCCACCACCACCACCATCCTCCACCACCGCCTTACTATTACTGTATTACCTCGATCCTCCTCCTCCTCCTCCTCCTCTTCCGCCACAGCCATTTCCACCGCATTATGACTACAACTACTCACTGACTACCACTTCTCTCCACCTTTACCACCACCACCACCAAAGATCAACTCTCGTTCCTACGGTCATCCTTACCATTACTACCCTCAGCATCCTCAGTATGTCACCACAGCACAAAACCAATTGGTGGAGTCCAACGATGAGACCTGGATTCGTCTATCCTACTCAGCCTCAACCGCAAATGCAGTTTCTTCCACCTCCATTCGTGGAGAACCAGAACGCTAAGAAGGTGATGAACGATGTCAATGTGCATAGAGATACTGTGAGGCTCGAAGTGGATGAGCGTAGACCAAAAATATTAAACCATAACTATTCATAAATGATTATTTTAAACAGCACAACTATAGAGAAAGCTTTGTTGTTTGATCAAAAAAAAGAGAGAGCTTTATCCTTTTAGGGGAAGGATTAGTATCTCCGTCTTTTTCATGTGTAGTCGCCTTGTTAAAGCCACCATTATCATTACCAAGCGACATAACTTCCTTCTCTTCTTCACCAACTACCTTACTATCTGATTCTCCAGAAGATTTACTTTCAAATTTCTCGCCGCTAATCTCGTCCCCGCCTCCGCCTCTCCACGGCTGCTTCTGTTAGTCCGCTGGAATCCCTGTTGCGTTTAGTCTTCCTCTGTTTCTTGTTTGTAGGATGACGTCAGTGATATGGCCACAACGGACTCCACGGCAAATCTCCGGCAAACACTATACTCTCACCATGTTTAAAGTTTCTTGCTTCCCAAAATCTGAGAAAACGGCCAGCCTTCAAAACAGATGAGGTAGCCATTTTACAAAAAAAAAAAAATCTCTCGATAAAAGGAACTGTGACGATGATGCTAGAGAGATGAAGTGTTACCTTTTTATAGGTGAAAATCACCGACTGGATGAAGGGTAAGATTCATTGAATGTGAGATCGTGGTTGTAGTGGGAATGAAGAGTTAAGTTTTGGTTAGTGACGTTCAATCAAGTCGACTTGTAACAGTTCAGAGGTGAGGAATAGAGACAGAAACGTCATGAACAGACTTCGACTTGGTGATTACTCACAAAGCATCGACGAACCCGGAATGCCAGAACCGCCATTGTTGGGAGACAAAAAGAGATGTTTGATGAGTTGATGAACCCTAGAAACGGGAATCATGAAAAAGATATACGCGAGACGGGCTTGGCATTTGTTTAGATATTGGCCCAGAAAACGTATCAGTAACCTATTAATCATAAAGTTTCGTTGAAGCTCACTTAAAACCCAACATCCAAACGATATTTAAATGAAGTGACACGTGACATCTTCTCCATACACTATTTGATGACGTGTATTGGCTAAGGAGAGAGACAAAGTATACTTTATATATAAAGATATTATTATACATATATACGTTACAATGTATATGCACAAATGCATGTACAATGAACGTATGGGCCTTCTTCGTAATTATTAATTTGGAATAGTCTCCAGATTTGAACAAAACAGTGACATATTATATAATTTCATGCCAAACGAAATAATTTGTAGTGTAAATTTTCGATTTGCAGTGATGAAAATGTAAAATAGCAGAGATATAATTCAAGAACACATGTTGATGTGCGTGACAACAACTTGAGAAGAATGGAGGAAACTGCTTTAATTGCTTAAACAAGTTGGCTATTAATTCATATTATGCCAAAACAAAGCTGGTTCGTCATACTCAAGGGATCAGATATTACTACTGAAACTGAAAGCGATCAGATATTATGGTCCTGATTATCGATATGATTGATATACATACCATCGCGGACTCGTACATAAAATTTATATTGCAAAAGCCTGATGCTAAAACGTCGGCCCATTTTCAAATGGGTCAGAGATATCATTTACAACACCTTAGTGAGAATTTCACTAACAAAAAGAGTAAAGATTTGTATCACACACTAATCAAATCTTTGATTCGAACTCTATCATCGGTATTTAACGGTTTATCAGTGTATTCAGACAGAATTGCTCGGAACTCCTCTCCCGTTAAGGTTTCCTTGTCCAACAAGACATCAACAAGCTTGTCTATGGCTTCTCTGCTGTTCCTCACGTGGTTCTTAGCGATCTCGTAAGCGTTGTCGATTATTTTCTTCACGCATTGATCAATTTCCTCGGCGAGTTTCTCTGACATGGAGCTTCTCGCGAGCATCCTTAGAACGACGTCGCTTTGCGTGGTCGCTGGGTCCGTTAGAGCCCACGGACCAATCTCCGACATACCAAACATCGTCACCATCTACAAATTGAATCAAAACAAACCCGCCGGTTATTTCCGGTTTATAAAATTAATTTTTTTTATATATACATACTTGTCTTGCGATCTGTGTTATTTGCTGGAGATCGCTGGCAGCTCCGGTGGTTATCTCCGGTTCTCCGAAAACAACTTCCTCCGCCGCTCTGCCTCCTAGTCCTCCGACGATTCTAGCGAACAACTGTTGTTTAGAAACCAATGTAGGGTCTTCTCCCGGTAAGAACCACGTGAGACCACGTGCTTGACCTCTAGGAATCAACGTGACTTTCTGAACCGGGTCGTGACCTGCAGTCAATGTCCTAAACCGAGGAAAAAAACGATTAATTTCTATACATAAAGTGACTAAACCGGAAACATTAAATTAGTAAACCGGGACTTACGCACAGACTGCATGGCCTACTTCATGGTACGCTACGATCATTTTGCTTTTACCGTCGATCATCTTCGTCCCTTCCATTCCAGCGACAATCCGATCAATGGAGTCGTCAATCTCTTTTAAGGTAATCTTCTCTCTTCCTCTTCTCCCGGCGAGAATCGCAGCTTCGTTCATGAGGTTGGCCAGGTCAGCTCCACTAAAACCAGGAGTTCTCATGGCGATCACGCTCAAAGATACTTCACTGTCAAGTTTCTTGCTTTTGCTGTGAACTTTTAATATCTCCTCTCTTCCTCTGATATCCGGTAAACCAACGGAAACCTGTTCCAACCGGTCCGGTTAGTTTTAAGTTTTATAATCAATGTTCGGTTCAGAGGTCCGAGCGTAAGAAAGATGAAACATTCACTATCCGGTTAATATGTATGTACCATTAAGCCTCAAATCCTTAAAGTTAAAGTAGTGTTATAAAAATCAGTCTAGAGGGCGACACATCCCTCTATTCGGCAAATCGGCAAATCGAACTTAAACGAAATAATTTTCTAAAATATTTTTTAAAAAGTTGGTCAAGCTAAAAAATTTTGCTCTAGATATCTATCTAATTAGTAATTTCAGTAGAGGCTGCCTAACGATTTTTTGAACTTATCATATGTATTTGTCATTCGTTAACTGTTTCAAGTCCCACTTCCCTGGTTCGGTTTTTATGTTCAGCCTTGTGGGTTAACCAAACATACCTGCCTATCGAATCTTCCTGGTCGGACCAAAGCAGCGTCTAGAATCTCTGGCCTGTTCGTTGCAGCTATCACGAGAACTCCGGTATTACCCGTAAACCCGTCCATTTCGGTTAAAATCTGGTTCAGCGTCTGCTCACGTTCGTCGTTTCCTCCTCCTAAACCGGTTCCTCTTATTCTCCCAACAGCATCAATCTCATCAATGAACACTAAACAAGGTGAATTAGCCTTTGCCTTGTTGAACAAATCTCTAACCCTAGATGCTCCTACACCAACAAACATCTCTATGAACTCCGAACCGGACAATGAGAAAAACGGAACTCCAGCTTCTCCGGCTATGGCCTTGGCCAAGAGAGTCTTTCCGGTTCCTGGCGGTCCTGTCAACAAGACACCTTTTGGGATTTTAGCACCCAAGGCTGAGAATTTCTCTGGTGTTTTCAAGAATTCTACTATCTCTTCAAAGTCTTGCTTGGCTTCATCTACTCCTGCAACGTCCTCGAACGTTATCCCTGTGTTTGGTTCCATCTCAAACTTAGCTTTGCTTCTGTTTCAAGAAAACAAACATTAAACACTTTAAACTTAGGGTTTAATATTAGAAATTGACTATGAAGGATGTTACCTTCCAAGGCCAAAAGGCAAATTGGGTCCAGTAAGGGTTCTATTTGAAGAAGATGCTAATATCAGAGAGCCAAGTAAGATCAAAGGAAACCCTAAGTTCCCCAAGAAGTTGAGCAAGAAAGCTCCCCAGTTCACATCTACCGGATGAGCAGCGAAGTCTACGTTCTTCTCCTTCATCTTCCTGATCAGATCAACAGGTAAACCCGGAAGGTTAACCCTAACCCTCTGGATCTTTCTTAATGCTGGATTGGTGATCTCTGCGATGGCAACAGTCCCATTCTCGAACAAGTCAACTTTCTTGACTTCATTTTCTTCAAGATGGTGCAGGAACCTCGAGTATGACAGTCTGTTTGAAGCAGCTTCGATGGGAGCTTCTGGTTCAGCCTTAGCGGGATGGGCCAAAACTAAAGGTGACGTAAGTCCAAAGGCAGTCAAGTTCAGCAGGGCTCTCTTGGTGAGTTTAGAGTCTAGAGTTTTAGTTTTGAGAAGAGGGTTATGCCTGTGGGTGGATTTGGATAGATGACTCGGTTTTGGAAACTCTTGGGATTTATTATTACAGGTTGGGATGTTAGAGAGAGGGAGAGACAGAGCTGGTGAAGAAGATGCCATTTTCATCACCAAAGCCAATGCTTCTGTTCTTCTTTTGAGTGCTTCAAAGACTATTAATTTTATTGATCTGGTCTTCTTATGTTTTGGTTGGTAGGTAAGTTCGAGAATTTATATAAACAGAAAAGTTGATATGATGAGTTATGACTCAAACGAAGAGGATGTTTCTAGTTTCTTTTGTCTTCTCTAGAACATATAACTGTCTTCTTGAATGATCCAGAGATTGTACTATTGAACAAAAAAACAAAAAGATCTTTATATCTTAAATCTCCACATACTGTATGGGATAAATCAATCTTGAAACAAATCTTAATCCTTGATCTCCTTATCTTATGTCTTTTTATTGTTTAGTAGAACTTTATATAAACCATACACTTGGAGGATAAAAAGGCACACACACATGTCCTAGTTTGCTTGATCTAATCAAGAACCACTTAAAGCGAAGTTCAAGAGAGTTCTTTATAGATAGTAACAGTCCCTATTTAGCACTTAGGATACAGAAATACAGAAATGCCTAAGCACAGAGAGCATGTATAAAGTGTTTGAATCATTAACCATGAAAGTCAGACCAAAAAGCACATAATCAAGAAACACGAGAACACATTCACTAGAAACCATTTTTCTCTGCAGTATCCTCATTGTAAGGTCTTTTATTTAAACACATGGAGATTAACATCATATTAGTTTTGTGTAAGAAGTTCTTGTGAAATTAGTGTTTTGTTTTTCATTATGCAGAGGTTTAACTCTACTCAAATGCCTCTGAAGAATAAAAAAGAGATTTCATAAGACAGTTGGTTTCTCAAATCTAGCTTAAAGTCTGCATAGTAACATTAGAACCACACTGCAGTTGGCTTGTTGCTTATTGGCTCTCAGACTTTGTTCTCCTCTTTTGGTTTTAGTTAATTGGTCATCAAAAGGATGAGAATGGAAATGGACATTAATTAAAATCATCAGGAAAAGACAGAGATGTCTAGCAACAAAATTAGGAAGTGTCAATGAAATAGTGAAGCCACGAACACACCCATCTTAACCACTCTTTAGAATGATCAAAACATTAGACAAAGAGAGGCACTCACACAAACCTGCAGAGGTAAGAAATGAGAGGACAATTTGGTCTAAGGAAGATGCTGTGAAATACGGCAAAGCATAAACAAAGATGAAAAACAAAAAAAAAATTAAAAGATATATATATATATATATATATATATATATATGAGTATTGAGTACACACTAGTTTTTTGATCAGGAAACAAAACAAGTAAAAAACATAAGCGAGATAATAAAAATAGGTGGGGACTAATTAATTAAAGTTGCACTAAGCTTGGAACATACAAGCAAACAAAAGCATCACAAAGATAGTCTGCACATTCTCTGACATCTGCAGCTTCTTTCAAGGATCCATCTACTCCAAAGATGTAAGCTACTTCGCGAGTGGGGTTCTCTAAATTTGTGTCTTTATCAAAAACCACGGCGACTTTCTTCTCCACATCAATGAAGAAACTTGCAGAAACCGGAAAATGCCACTGTTGGTGAATGAGTTTTTGAATGTCGGCCGATAAGAAAAACTTGTTGTTCCAGGACACGGAGTTAGGCTCATCAATCTTATTGGAAATCCAGATCTCAAAGGTCAATATATCCGAGGTCTGGAATAAAACCACAAGCTGATCTTCTCCAACACTGGATAGACTAACAACATCTTGAAAATGAGAATCAAAAGGTAGAGGCAAAGGCGGCCCGAATGTCTCTCTAGTGAAATCGAAACAGAGTAAGAAACAATTATCGCCATATTGTGTGTCCGTAGCGAACCAGTAGGTGTTTCCCTTTAAAGATAGGCCACGTTCACCATATCTTATCATCCACTCGTTGTTTCGAGGAACAAGGTCATCAATAATAATCCTCCATGAATCACAACTCAAGTCGTAGATTTTAAACTCGACAAAACTACCGAGAAAATCACTAAACCTCAAGACTTTGTGAGACTTACTGTTAGTGTCGTACCCGAGAGCATACGTATAGTTGTCCATTACGTGGCGATTATGTGTTTGCACGATCCACCTGGTTTGCCCCCAATACGGGTTCCAAACCACGAGCCTGGAGGAGTCATCTTTGGGATGCATAACAATAAACCGTCGCAGTGAAAGATTTTAGACACATCGATTTGATCTGAACCGTCTGGGCCAATAAGTTTAGCTTCACGCTCTATACATGATTTGCTGCTGTCGGAAAGATTGAATCTCATCAGAAAAACCCTATAATCCATCATCATGACCACAAGACGGTCCTCCTTTGCTTCTTCTTCTTCTGCTACTTTTGCTTGATGATGAGCAAGGTGCTTCTTTGCAAATACGCCGCATCTCGACAACGTGTTCCACTTTTTGCAAGTGGATCGGACTGGTCTCAGAGATGTCACCGGAATTCGACAGAGCACCTCCTCAACCATATCCTCTGGAAGATCAGACATCTTCTTCATCTGAGAGAGAGAACCTACTGTCTTAACCCAAAAAGTTAGGTGAACCTACAATTAATCAAAAAAACAAAGCAACTTACTTGTCTGAATTACAGATTTCTTCCGCCTCTGGATATATATAACCACTGAAGACGCAGAAACTCTCAAGTAATTGGATTCGATCAAGACAAAAGGAAAAAAAAAAAACACAATCCCTAATTAATTAGGAAAGAAGAGAAAAACTTGTTTGTGACCGACAGAACAAATAGACCCAAAAAAATCTCAATCCGGTTGGTTCAGGTCCACAACAATTAAATTTATAGCCCCAAATACCTTATCTAATTTGGGCCGCTAGATTTTTCCTTACCTCTAATTTTAATTGGGTTTGTTTGAGTTTTTTTTTAACTAGATCAAAATATATCGCAAAAGAGGAGATTTTCACTACTTATCTAATATATTAAAACAGAGTCATATTTGAATTCTACATTTGGCATGTTTTTAATTTGGATTTATTGAATATGTTGTGACTAAATATATGTGCTACTTATACTATTAATATATTTTAATTTTTGACATTATAAAATCTTTAGCTATGAGATTTATTAAATATACATTAGATATTAATTTATTTATTTTTCTGGAATTACTCTTTTTAACGTGTCTAAAGAGAAGACACCAAAAAGAACCATGAGGGAGTTAATGATTTTAGCTGGAAAATCATCATCGTCTATAGCTCGAACTTCGTCTCTGATTGTAATTTGTGTTGGAGTCAGCAAATGAGAATTTCAAATTTCATAAATTAGATTTCTGAATTTAGGTCTTTCATTTTTCTTATGCCTTTTTGGATTTGCAATTAAGCTGAAATCAAATAAACATGTGTTCTCGTGAATTAACGGTACCTTGTGTTGAGGTGTTAGCAAAAGTGAATGTAAATTTTTGGATTTAACGTGGGTAGCAAATAGTTGTAGAAGAAGAAGATGACAAAGATATGGCCAGATCATGTTACATTATATAGTTTTTGTTGTTAAATATACATTAATCTGTTTGACAAAAAAATACACTAATTTAATTTAGATGTCCAACAAATCAATCTATGAATTAAATTTGATACGCGGTTTTTAAATATTCAAGATATCAAGTTGAATTTTTAGATTGTCTCTTGACCCATATTTATATGTACCTCAAACAAAGAAGATTTTCTTAACCTCCAACAAAAATATATGTACCTAAAGATATGGTAACTGGAAATTTGAACATATTAATTTATCAGATTACAATATTATGAATCTATTTTAAACAAAAAACTTACTATACTCAACTATTTCACTTCCAAAAATGATATAGCAAATCACATATAATTAGTTCAAATGACATATTTAATTATTTACATTAATAATAAACCAACTAAAGATTTGAATTTTATTTTTAAATTATAACAAAATCTGTTGAGAAAGAATCTAACAAAATCTTACTTAAGAATTTAAATATTTTTATAAAATAATACATTATTTCGTAATTAGTAATATAATATTATTATAAATAAATGCTAACTAAAATTTTATTATAAAATAAGAAAATAAAAATTCTACTATTTTTTATAAATTCTATAAATATATTCTAGATTATATGAAAATAGAAGTGTTACATGAATTAAATATGATAAAATTATATTAAATAGGTAAATTAACAAATTTTAAATTTTTTCATTTAAATAAATTATCATTCATCACTAAAATAGGCTAAAATTCATAAACTATATAATAGTTTTATACAAAATAAATTTATTAACATAGGTTAAACTTATATATCTATAATTTTTTATTTATTTTGAAACTCTCAACAATATATTGTTTAAAATGTTTAATATATTAGATTTATTTTTGTTTTAATTATAAAAAATATGTTGGGAATTTTCTTTTAAATAGTACCAAAATTCAAATATTATGTATAAAATAATAGATTAGATGTAGTAACAAAAAATTCAAAATTAACTTGATGTTCCAAACTCAAAAATAGTTGTGTAGTTTTCCAAAGTTTTTTGGACAAACATAAAATTTTGAAAATAAATATTTAAACTCAAAATTATAAAATTGAAAATTTTAGAAAATATAAAATTATGGATAATAAAGAATAAATTTTTAAAATGCACCACGAAATAACTTTCTTGAATATGCTGTAAAAATTAAAGCAATGGAGTAGTAATTTATTAAAAATACAGTTTAATATCATAACATCCAAAAATACCATATACCAATAAAGTTTACTAAAATAATAAGATAGATACTACTATGCATAAAATTTACTAAAAAAATAGGTCTATATTATTTAAACAAAACAGTGTTTTTACTTATAAATTCTGTAAAATACTAAAATGATATATTTTAAAATATATTTTCTTATACATATTAAATAGATTTTTATATAATATAAATAAATAAAATTTATAATATATTATATAAAAATGTATAAATTAAAGAAAACAAACATATTTTGAAAGAGGTTCTTTATTTGATTATTCATATGGTTATTTTATTGTATCTAACTTGAAAAATATATTAGTAAGTAATAAAAATTAATAACACATTAAAATATTTTAAGCAAATCATTATATATTAATAATGTTGAATAAGAAATATATAAAAATTATAGAGTTAAACAATATATAACACTAAATTAAAAATTACATAATTGAAACATTTGTACATTTGTAAAATAGAAAAATATCCGCACAGACGTGCGGGTTAAAATCTAGTTTGTTCTTTAATATCAAGGCCTCATCACATGTGCTGGATGTTGAAATCGTATTCATTCTTTCAAATTTATTCATTGAAATCTCAAATTTATCAAACTATTTCAAAAATATACTGCAGATATCAAAATTCGAATATGAATCAATCTTCTTAAGCAAACCTAACAACTATAGACACCGCACAACACAACAGAAGCACACACTTCCAAAACTTCTTTTATGTACAAAAAGCAACACTCTAATCCTAAGTCTGTGTTCTCCCACGAGTAGCCTTTCTTGTCACAACTCTTATTCCCTCACCCACATCTCTGCAGCAACCAACCCACCTTCACACACAAAATGAACTTCTCTGCTCTCCTCAGTCACCACCCTGAACCGCAGCGCTCAATCAAATCCTAAGAATACAAAAGTAGGAATTGTACCAATGATTAGAAAACTCCTACAACAATGCAATGACATTGACTTTGCACAACGTTTTCACATTTTAAATGTCCTAACTTAACTAGGAACCTAGCTTTTTCAGTTATCCTTAAAGCCTAAACCAAATCATACGATGTTGTGAAAAAGATTTGTAAGAAAGACCACTTGTTCCAAGTATTGAGTACTTAACTACTCAAAACAAATACACAAGAACATCTGGTACCAACTCAGCTCTTGAGCAAAAGATGTCGCAAGAGCTGAGTTGGTACCAGATGTTCTTGTGTATTTGTTTTGAGTAGTTAAGTACTCAATACTTGGAACAAGTGGTCTTTCTTACAAATCTTTTTCACAACATTGTATGATTTGGTTTAGGCTTTAAGGATAACTGAAAAAGCTAGGTTCCTAGTTAAGTTAGGACATTTAAAATGTGAAAACGTTGTGCAAAGTCAATGTCATTGCATTGTTGTAGGAGTTTTCTAATCATTGGTACAATTCCTACTTTTGTATTCTTAGGATTTGATTGAGCTCTGCGGCTCAGCAAACCCCTTCTTCCTCCGCAGCGCCTTCGCCTTTCCCTTTCCGGTTCCGCTGGCTCATCCCAACCTCTACTTCCTTGCAAACCACGTTTCTCTTCCTCGACTTTCCCCAACTTAGCACTCCACTTAACTCCATCATTTTCAACCCCTTCCCATGCTTCTTCCCTTTCCCTCCCTTGGTGTGTTTCACCACACTGCTTCCTTTTAACACAAACCTCCTAGACAACTCGTCACGGATCACCTCCTCCGCACCACCAACCGCGAGATCCAGCAGCGTTTTCCCTCTTCTGTTCTTAAGCTAAGACGTTCGCTCCATGTGTGATCAGAAACTCACACATCTTTCCAAGGCCTTCTATAGCCGCAAGCATCAGAGGAGTGTAGCCGTTTCCATCCGGGACATCAAGACCGTATCCTTTTCCACTCAAAAGCTTCACCGCTTTAACATCTCCACGCCTTGCAGCACAGTGTAGAGCGTAGAACAACCCAGCCATGTTCCTGTTGTCCTTCTCGGGAGCATACTCGAGCATCACCTTCTCGCTCATGTCTAAGTTACCGTTCTTCTTCGACAGAGAAACAACAGTGTCGCCGTATTTGTTGAATAGTTTCACGTCTGCACCTGCATAGACCAAGACTATGAACGCTTCAACGTGGCCTTTCATGGCTGTTAGCATTGCAGCTGAGAAGCCTTCCTCGTCTTGATAGTCTTGGAAAACTTCTTGAGCTTTTATAAGAGACTTAAGCGCCTCCGCGTCTCCTGCTTTAGCTACGTATAGCAAAGGCGAGAAAACTGAAGCGTAACTTGAATGTAGAGCCACACCAGACCGTATCAGTTCAAGAACTAGTTGTTCTACCCCGAGACACCACTTGCTTGATTCAGCAACCGAAATAACAGTGTGGCCATGCTTATTCACTAGGGAGAAGTCAGCACCAGCTAGTGCTTGAAACTTTACGCATTCTGAATGTTTCTGTCTTGTTGAGATCAGCAGAGCCGTGTCTCCTGCATCAGTTCTTGAGTTCACATCACAGCCAAAGTCAACCTCAGGACAATAACCTTCACATCTCTTCAGTCCAATGCATATCATTCCCGTGTCAAAAGTGCAGAGTATATTACAAGAAAGTTACTTTCATATATCAACTTAAGGATCAAGGACGAGAATCAAACGGGTGGACTAATGCTTTAACATAATCATCAGACTGAAATAATCTAACTTACAGGAAAGAGGAAAAGAGGCTCACCCATAATAGCAATAGAGATGAAAACCTCTAGACTCATCAACCTCCAAGATATCATCACTGGTAATGGGAAAACCAGCTTTGTAGCAGTTCGGCCGGAGACATAGCTGAAGACAATCCGGATGCAATGCAGTCCAACATTTAGCGGAAGCCTGAACCTTGTGAACAGCTGACAAAAGTGGCCCCACCCCTCGTAAAGGATCCTTAAGCCTCCATCGTCAGCCTCCACATCTCCCGCACCACCGTCGTCTGCTCCGGGACGGAACAGATAGTGTACCAAGCAGAACGGACTTATACCGCGGTGATAATTCCGTCTCGTAAACACATCGCCTTCTTCGGAAGAAGTCTCACCAAAGACGCTTCCGTATAAGTGACCTCAGCGCCTGGTACAGTTGGTCCAGATCTTCAATTCCTTCTCCTAACCTCCTCCACGTCGTCCTCCCGAAATCTTTGACGGCGATACAAGAAGATTCCTTCCTCTAGCGGCAGCGGCCCCAACGGTACACGGCTTAGACGGAAGGGTATAGCTTGATGCCTGTTGTAAATCGCAACAAGATCCTCCTGATTCAGCCAATCAAGAGTCGATCTGTGGAAAACCTCTTCGATGTCGTCGTTGTAGTGCACATCTTGGAGATTCGTAGCCATTATCTTTCAATCTTTCAGAGAAGCGCGAGACTGAAACCAAACGTTTGATCCTTTTATTCACCGTCTTTCTGTTTGTAATTTCTGTGTCTCCTGCATCAGTTCTTGAGTTCACATCACAGCCAAAGTCAACCTCAGGACAATAACCTTCACATCTCTTCAGTCCAATGCATATCATTCCCCTGTCAAAAGTGCAGAGTATATTACAAGAAAGTTACTTTCATATATCAACTTAAGGATCAAGGACGAGAAGAGCGAGAGAGAGAGAATTTTCAAGAAATAAGATACAGAAATAAGAGGGATTGAGCCTCGCATAGCTATAGTAAAAGAGAGAGAGTTAGCATGGAGGATGAAGAAGAAATGGAGTTTTGTATAAAAAAGAAACCTCATAGGCTGAGATTTTGAGAATTGACTCAGTGACATCTCCAGTGTAGTTTCCAATGTGTGAGGTATGTATACTTAAACTCGCCCTTGTTTTTCTTGTAGTATTCATACTCAAGTAGCGTTTAATGTGGATCTAGCTACATGACAAAAAATATTCATGCTACACCATTCAAGAGATGAACTTACACATAGAGCTTTTGAATATAAAGATAATAAATATTTAAGTTTACAGCAGTTGTTCATGATGATAAACTCATCCCACAATCTTTTCTGCATTGAGTTAATGTGATTATGTAAGACACAAACTCCTCTCTTCAATTTTGAAATTGCACAAAAATTTCCCGATTCTTACCTAAACATGGAATGAGTTTTATTCGGTTTAACCTATATTCGGTTTACAGCGCTTGAGTTGATTCTAGATATTATGACTTTAAAACAGTGGTGATTGCATTTTATATATGTACATCTGTTGATTTAATAAATATCTTTGTATATAGTAATGAAACAATATCGTAAGATATTCTTTATTTTTCTGAACCACAGTTGCTCTGGTCAGATCCTCAAACCCCTCTTGGACGGCCCCAAGCAAATGAGGATGTGGAATTCAATTTGGCGAAAACTAACTCGTAAGTTCTTCAAAGAGAATGATTTGGAGTTGATTGTTAGATCACATAGGGTAAAAGATGAAGGTTTTGATTTCACTCACAATGACAAACTCATCACAATATTTTCTGCCACAAATTACTGTGATCAGGTTAAAGTCAAAACATTTTCTCTGTATCATTATGAAATTGCTAAGTTATTTGGTTATTACATTGTTGAGTCACCTTCTCTCTTTATAGATGGACAATGACGGAGCCTACATCCGTTTTATAGGTCCAGAACTGATTCCAAAGACTAGTCGTTTCAAAGCAGTGATTCCGGATTATGTCGGATGCAATGCAGCTGACAAAAGTGGCCCCACCCCTCGTAAAGGATCCTTAAGCTCCAAAACTTTGTCTTCGAATCTCTTACAAAGAGAAAGAACTACAAGAATCAAAACCATAACATCATCATCATCATCATCATCTCTTTGAACATAAAACACGCAGAGAGACGAGAAAAGATTACATTTTTCGTTCGCTAAACGAATCTGCACAGCATCGCAAGAGTTGATGAACTGAGCAATTAACAGAGCCACATCATAAGCTTTCCCCTTTGACAGTAGACTAGGCGTAAGAGCCTCCTCGCTTAAAACAATCAAACCATACAAAACTAAAGATGAGAAATTTCACAAACATCGCATAGCAGTAGAGCCCAGACACGATACATCCAAACACAAACACATGAGGATAGAATGATAAACTCACAGGAGAGACAGGTAGCCGAGAGACTGAATCGAAGCATCAGAGCGGCTAAGGTTCACTAAAGAGAAGAGAGAGAGAGAGAGAGAGAATTTTCAAGAAATAAGATACAGAGATCTAACAAATTGAAAAGAAGAGGCAATAAAGATTTACCCTGCTGTTCGCTTTCTTCAGGCTCCAGAACATAATCCGGGTCACCATCGACATCATCGGAGGAGTCGGAGGAACTCGTGTAATATTCTTCGCCTCCTCCAGCGTCGTCCGCCTCGTCGCCTCCATCGTCGTCCGCCTCGTCGCCTCCATCGTCGTCCGCCTCGTCGCCTCCATCGTCGTCCGCCTCGTCGCCTCCATCGTCGTCAGCCTCCACATCTCCCGCACCACCGTCGTCTGCTCCGGGACGGAACAGATAGTGTACCAAGCAGAACGGACTTATACCGCGGTGATAATTCCGTCTCGTAAACACATCGCCTTCTTCGGGTCTCACCAAAGACGCTTCCGTATAAGTGACCTCAGCGCCTGGTACAGTTGGTCCAGATCTGCAATTCCTTCTCCTCAAGAAGATTCCTTCCTCTAGCGGTAGCGGCCCCAACGTTACACGGCTTAGACGGAAGGGTATAGCTTGATGCCTGTTGTAAATCGCAACA
Source organism: Moricandia arvensis (assembly GCA_905132765.1). NCBI lineage: Eukaryota > Viridiplantae > Streptophyta > Magnoliopsida > Brassicales > Brassicaceae > Moricandia > Moricandia arvensis. The sequence continues at coordinate 111,033 of CAJHQP010001509.1, forward strand.
AGATCCTCCTGATTCAGCCAATCAAGAGTCGATCTGTGGAAAACCCTCTTCGATGCCGTCGTTGTAGTGCACATCTTGGAGATTCGTAGCCATTATCTTTCAATCTTTCAGAGAAGCGCGAGACTGAAACCAAACGTTTGATCCTTTTATTCACCGTCTTTCTTAAAGCTTTCGTATCTCCACCGCCGTTCACTCGAATCTGAATCGTCGTAAAGTCTTCGAGTCCTTTGGCGTCAATGTCTGAGTGGCTCTTCTTCTCTTTTACCTTTCCCCCTTATTCATAGAGGTAGTTGTAGAAAGAGAGGGATTCACATCGGAGTGAGTAAACCATGAACTGACGGTTGTTGAAAAATTTGGCAGGTCGTTAGAGAAAGCCCATGTTGTGATTGCATCAGTGTCAGTGCTTGCATCTAACATGCTCCCTTTGAAAAAAGAGCTGAAAAGGTCTCCTTTCTTTCTCTTAATGCTAGGAATGGTCTGGTCTAGATCGATTCATAAGGGCGATGCCTAATACACCAGCCGCTGTTGGTGAGGCAGCTTCAGGTTAGTTTCTCTCTGAGTCCCCTGTTTGTGATTCTTTACCATCAAATGTTTACTGATGATGAACATTGTCTTGGGTAAAATAGTAATGAGCCTTGGAACAGCGGCAACGGAAGAAGATGGAGCACTTGTTGCTAAGTTGTTTAGCTCGGTCGGGAAAATATTAAGAGAGCTGCTGATGAGAAAATGTTTGATTCTGTCACTGTCTCAGGTACCTAACTGTTTTTGAATGCTCTCGAGTTGTTCAAATCACTAATCAAGTAATCATGTACCCATCTGAAAATTTTCAAACTTGTTACACTGGAAGTGGGCCAGCGTACATATTCTTAGCCATTTTGAAGCTTTAGCTGATGGAGGAGTACCCCGAGAACTTGCATTGGGTTTAGCTTCACAGACGGTCAGTGAACTGACCCATCCATAGGTCCTTTAATCTTTTTTTCTGTTTGTGTCTTAATGTATTGAATAACCGAAACTAGAAAGAGAAGCCTGAGCTGTGTGTGTGTGTCTAAGGCAGGTTCTTGGAGCTGCAACAATGGTGAGCAAAACGGGGAAGCATCCTGGTGTGTTGAAAGATGATGTTACTTCACCAGGCGGGACTACAATAGCTGAAGTTCACGAACTGGAGAAAGGTTCTTTCCGTGCAACACTTATGAATGCTGTTGTTGCTTGCTGCAGCTAATCGAAGCCGTGACCTCTCACAGAGCAAAATTATACTATAAGCGAGTTACTACTATTATTTCACCTCACAGATTCATCAAAATAAAGAGTGTTATGATTTTTATATTGGCTCGATCTATTATTGTTTCAGATCTCAAAAACTTTTTAGTATTCTTATATCTAATAAAATTCATTTGCAGTGTTGGGTATTAATAAGAGCGGTAACAATCTCAGGTTCAAAACAAACCGGATGAAAGCACAATATATGACCACTAAGACAAAGCTTATAAATGACTAAGGTGCATTGACTTAACCAAGCAGTGTAATATGAGTCAATGCTTAATCTAGGCAAACTCCAACAAGGAGTCAATAATGAGGCTTGCCTGAAAGGGTATTTTTTTGGACCTATGCATTCAACCTTCCTAATCCACCAAAACCGATTTATCTTTCCAAATTTGGACAACATAGACTCTGTCCACTTTTGTACAAAAATCTTGAGCTCAACTAAAAAAGCTTCTCTTGTTGAAGATGGTGCAGGAACCTCGAGTAGGACATTTTGTTGGAAGCAGCTTCGATGGGAGCTTCTGGTTCAGCTTTTGCCGGATGAGCCAAAAAGGTCGCTAAAGGTGACGTCATTCCCAAGGCAGTGAAATTTA